>PVIJ01002947.1:11223-146664 GCA_004024925.1 Scalopus aquaticus
TTTTTTTTTTTTTTTTTTTTTTACCATAAAGCATTCCATTTTCAAGTAGTCCCCAAGTTTATTGTTGGGGGTGGGGGGAAGGAGCAGCTGCTTCTCTGGATTACTCGCTTGTTCATTTTCACCCTTCTTCAGTTTTACCCATATGTTAACATAAAAGTTACTATAAGCATCTGGGCCCTTAGCCAAAATTATCTAAGATAGAGCACACTAATAAAACCAAAAAGATAGATACATGTTTATATCAAAAAGGCATAGGAAACACTAACTTCCTTTTTTATGTATTATGTTAGTTCAGAAAATATTTTCTCCAATTCTTAATTCTTCTTTGAGAAATGCATCAGTATTCTTCTCATTCTTTTATATACTACTGTGGTGGGTTATCTCAGAGAACATTAAAGTAAAAATAAAAGGGAGATGTATACTCTGAAGTCTTCCCATACCAGTAACCCAGTCATGACTGAAGTATGTATAAAAATTGGTGACTGTTAAAACCTTAATTCATAACCTTATTTCTTTTGCTTAACATTTTAGGAGTCACATAAGATTATTTCTTGGAATTATGTGCCTAAAATTGGTCATGTACAATCCTTAATCCAATGAACTAGTTGATTAAACACTGGTGGTGAAAAATTATCTCAACAAGAGACAATGAGGAGCTCGAGAATATTGCTTTCCTCATAAGCAGCTCCTTTATGGTGCCTGAATAGTCATTTCAGAATTTCCACAATATTCCTAATTATGTTATAAACAATATTTTATATCTCACTATGTTTTTCCCGCTTAGGAAAGCCATTTAAATGATTTGTTGGCTCATTTTTATGTTAAATATTTTAACAAGAATGGCTTCTTGACATCAGGGAGCCAGTCAGATATAATGGAGTTCTGTTAACAAGCTTCATAAAAATATTGAAAACAGATAATAAATCTGACTGATATACTTCATGCATAATGAGTTGATATTTGGAATAATTAAGTATCTAACATTCTACGGCATATGTAAAACAATGAGAGCTTGATTCAAATACAAAAAGTAATGCCACCCCATATTTAAAGCAGATATTCCATTAAGAATGAACTTCCATTTTTAAATCAAATCACTAGGTCTCTGTGTGGACACATTAGCCATGCTAACTTAGGAATGTAGTGCAGAGTTCTCAGGGTAACCATTGAAATCATGAAAAGTTTCTGAAATTCTTTGGGAAGTTGACTAGAAAAACAGAAGCATACTTACGTAACAGCCACAGTTGATCAGAATTTTCCATTAGTAATATTACTACTAATCTCTGGTTGAAGTAATAAATGGATGTTCTGTAAAATTATTAATAGCCCTTAGCTGAAAACATGACTGACACTTTACCTTGGGTATAGGAGTTCGAACAAGCAAAAAAATGACTGAGAATAGTCATTTCTTTGGTTTTCTAACACATAGTGTTGAGCCCTTGATAGGAGACTGCTTTATCCACAAGGTAAGCTGAGGTCAGAACAGACACCCTTGTCTTTTTATTTTTTGTATTACTTTAGGTAGAAATGTTTCATTCTTTTACTGTTAAGTTTGATGATCCGTGGTTTTATAGCTCTTTTCTCAAGTGGAATAAGTTCTCTTCTATTTGTAGTTTATTGAAATACTCAATATTGAGTATTTGAATTATATGTATTAAGATTTATTTATCATTATATGTATTAATATTTATTATATGTAGTATTATATGTATTAAGGTATGTTTATTTATTTTATATGCTGCTGAGTTGAGCTACTGGTAGTTTTCTGAAGATTTTTGTGATTATATTCTTAAAGATATGGGTAGCTACTTTTATTTGAGATGCAAAGTTCCAAAATAAAATATTAATAAAATAAATATTAGTATAAAATGTTTAGTAAAGTTGAGTAAAATAAGTTTTAAAGGGTAATGCTTGGTGTATGGTGAATTTAGTATTTCAAAAATCAGTGTAAAAATTGCAATTTTTTTTTGAGGGGGATAGATAAGATTTATCTAAAAGTTACATAGAAAAAGGATATGCCGAAGCTGTGCCAAAACATTTTGTTATTTTTTTAATTAACACTTTAACACAAAACTGTAATATGAGTTATTATGAAAAGCATAAAGATTTAAAAATAAATGGAAAAGTATTAAAATATCAAGCACACTCACATATAAGTGATCAAAAAATTGGGCAAGCAGAGTACTGGGAAATAGAAATTTTCAATTAATAATTCTATTGCAATTACCCAAATAGGGAAAAATAATGTTAAATCACACCATGCAGACACTTTTATTTAAGGGAGATTATAGATCTAATTGTCCACAATGTAAAACAAAGTTTTGAAGGTAACATTGAAGATATCATAATGTTTATTAAATAGGTTGCAAAAAGATCTGATCACAGAAAAAAATGATTGAACATCTGGAAAAATTAAATATTAATAGAACACCATTGATGGAGTAATGGAACCATGTCTAGTTCAATCCTAGATAAAGAACTCGTGTCCATAGCATGAAGAGCACTTTAAATCAAATGCATACGTATGAACAAACTTATGCTGAAATTGGAACAGATACTTCACAAAAGAAGCCATCAAAATGGGAGATAAATATTAAATATCTACTTACACTTTCTATGCATTGCATACTTGGGAATTTATTAACCCATAATGTGCTATGAGCATCCCAAAAAGACACAATGTTAAACATTAGCCAGTATGTGCATAAATGGAAACTTCCACACCTGACGTCATCAACTCAAGAAAATCCTTTGGTGTTATCTAAATATGTTAAAATACACATTTGATAAAACTTATCAATTCTATTCCAGGTACATGTATAATAGATGTACATGAGCATGTGCCCTGAGGGGCATACACAATAATGTTTATGAGACCATTGTTCATAATGAGGAAAAGTTAAGAATTTAATGCCCACCCAAATATAGTATGCTGATTCAGTAGTATAATAATATGGAAATTTGAAAAATGGATGAACTATATCTACATCCAACAACATGATTGCTTCCACAAGTATAATATAAAGTAGGAGAAATAAGAAAAAAATACTAATATAAGAAATATTCTATCTATACATGAATAATATAGAAAGAGAGGAAAGAGAGAATGGGAAGAAGAGGATACTAAACTGTATTGTGAAGTAATACATATAGTTATGCAATAAAATAAAATATCTAAAAAAAATACTTAAAGGAGGAAACAATGAAAAGGCTCTCATAAAAGTTATAAAAGATGTCATAATGGTCACTTTTGTTCACCTGAGAATATGCAGATTGGAAGGAGGCAGTGAAACTTGTGACTCCTGAAATTGGAGTTGGTTATATGAAAGTGTATTTTGTGATAATTCACTGAGTTGCAACTTGATATTTTATTATATTCTGTATTTTTAAAATGGCTGTTACTTTGTTTTTAAAGAAAGGGGGAAAATTGAAGCTTACAATAGTTTTTCTTTCTTAAGAAAAACGTTTCTGAGTCATTTTGTATCACCTCAGAGGGGACTATAAAAGCTTGTTGGAGGTTGTTACTTATAATATTTATCTTCCTCAGCTATTTTTGAGTTCTCTCAGTCATATAGACCTTATGAAAATGTAAATTGCTTGGTTATTCTCAAATTTAAAATGTTTGGTATACATTTAAATAAGTACCTCCCAGTAACTATTATAGAGTTTCTCTTTTGTATATTGTATGTGGGCTGTTAGAATACCATTTGGTTGAAGATGTATAAATAATGGGAGGAAGCATAGAAACCATGTGGCAAAGCTTCTGTTCCAATGATAGATTGAATTTCTTCAGTCCTGAACAAGTCCCAGGAATAATTGGCTGTAATGTCAGTGAAAGTGGAGTCAGTTGAAAATTGCATATATTGAAGTTCACTTATGTATTAACTTTCCAGCTCTATATGCAGCGCTATCTGCAGTGGGCTGATGTGACTGTTTTGAAAGATGTTATTTATCTTGTAGGTTTGACACCAAAGCAGGGATTCTACACAACAAATGCATGTTATGTTAATATATTTTATAAATAGCTTTTAACTCACACTAGACTCTTTCATAGCTTGGAAAAATATATCCTATAAAATATATAAAATATGAAGACCATACAGCCTAAAAAATAATTCTCATTGTTAAAAACTCTGAGATTTGAAGTAATCCAAAGGGTGTTGAAATTTATAGTCTATTTGGTTATCAGCAGAACAAAGATCGTATCTGGCTACTTTTCTATTGTGGGATAATTTATCCAATTTGGGTTACATTTCTCGCTTATAAATCAATGAGAGGCTTCAGCAGTAGTTTTCTTTTTTTTTTTCTTTTTTTTTTTAAAGATTTATTTTTTATTTCTACATACAAGCTAGGGCACAGGCCAGAGGCATGGGGCGGCGAGAGGGTTCACCAGAGACAGAGTGGGAGGCAGAATAGGCAGATCAGAAATACACTGCTGAGGGGAGCAGCGGGCGAGGCAGGAGAGGTCTGCCACACCATGTGGGATTCTCCCTGGCCGGGTGTCGAACTCGCTTTGCCGCTGCCGACAGCTCCACAGCGCAGCGCTTAACCGCTGCGCCACCGGGGAGGCCCTTCAGCAGTAGTTTTCAAACTAATCCTAAGGATCTTTAAGAGCCCCCAGAAATAACTCAGTAACAGTATAGGAACAACAGGGAAGCTAAAAGGACAAAAGTCCCACGGTTGATTCAGAAGAATAGTTCCATAAGATTATGTATCAAGTTTTATATAAATTTTCATTGGAATGAAGGGAGTCCTGCTGCTAAATTAAAACAAAGAAGGAGATCTCAATGATAAGATAAATATTATTTGATTCAATATGATTTCAAAGTACAATGAAATGCTTTTAAATGTATAGCATAATGCCTTTCACACTTTAAGTACCTATTAGATATATTTTGAATTTAGGAAATAATGAGAAAGTTAGTTTACAATTATGTGAATAGATTTTAACTCTTCTAAATGAACGTGCATTACAGACCACAAAAATCTTCTAAGATTCTTTGCTTTCTCAAGTCTTATAGATTTTAAAGCTGAAAAATATATAAATGTAAAAATTCCCATCTATTTTATATGTGAGATAAAGGAGTTCAAAGACATGGTGTGATGAGAATCCAGGTTTCTACTTCCAACACAATACTCTGTGCATTACAAAAATCTGTTAACAATCGCTCAGTTTTGAACTTTGATCCCTGGCCAGGGAGCTAATCCACAGATGGTGTGGCAAACCTCTCCTGTCTTGCCGGCTGCTTCCCTTAGCAGTGTATTTCAATAAATTCACCTATTCTTGCTCCCCAGTCTGTCTCTGGTGAATCCTCTCACACCCTGCACTTTTGGCCTACACCCTAAATCTCCTACATAAAAATAAATAAATTTTTTTTAAAAAACAACAGAATTTCTGAATCTAAATCTTGATGAGAATACTAATAAACTTTGTCAACTGCTTTACATAAAGAGAAAATGCTACACAGTCTCCGATGGATCTACCACAAATTATTTTTTGAACAAGTAATCCTTTCTAATATATTAAAGATCAATACCTCAAGGAGCTCATAAACTGAGAAGAGAAAGTTCAATAGTAGTTCTTTCATTTCCCTTAGAATTAGATTCATTTTAAAATTATGGTTATTCAAAAAAGAATAAAAAACTAATATAGAAATGGCCTCTAAAATTCATCATTTTAATTTTAGTTTTCAGTTGAGCCTCAATGAAATGTGAATGCTTTTAGATCTCAACATAGTTGACTTAAAGTACATCATTCTAATACAATGCCTTATATTTTAAAATGTAGTCAAATGGTATATTGGGAAATTTATATATACTAAATCAAATTAAAAAGGAATAAAACTTTTGACATAGCAAATGCTTGCATGTACATGTCTTGAATATATCAGTAGATATTTGCAAAATTATTGAATAGTTTCAGTTTAACTTAAATTCTAATTAATACTTCAGTATTTGTGCCAGAACATATTGAATATGAAATCAAAATAATTTTGGTACACAGACTCCAGGTTAAGTAGAATACAGAAAAGCTTTAGAAAATATCAAATGGATTTATGGTATCTCTAAAAAAATATATCATTCATGGCAACATGCAAACAAAAAAGGATTTTCATAATCCCCAACTGCTTTAGGTTTATTATTCCTTACAAATATGCTGTATCTTCATGGGCCTAGGAATTTCAGAGATGGCAATAAGCATAGCAGCATTCCCATGGAAACATCAGTGGAACCGCCCCTACATACATGAGTGTTTGGGGTGATCATTTTCTCATAAATAGGCATGTATGGTTTCAACAGGTAATTGCAGAGACATATTGGTGTACATGGACAGACCTTCTAAGCTTTAAATACATTGCCTCGGTGGCGCAGCGGTTGAGTGCTGCGCTGTGGAGCCGTGGGCAGTGTCGACGCGAGTTCGACGCCCGGCCGAGGAGAATCCCACATGGCATGGCAGACCTCCCCTGCCTCGCCCACTGCTCCCCTCAGCAGTGTATTTCTGATCTGCCTGTTCTGCTCCCTGCTCTGTCTCTGGTGAACCCTCTCGCCGCCCCACGCCTCTGGCCTGTACCCCAGCTTGTATGTATAAATAAAAAATAAATCTAAAAAAATATGTATATATGTATATATATATATATATTGCCTCTATACTGTCCCCTAATCCACCTTTGTTTTTAAGTTACCATAGACAACATTAAGTTCCTGAAATTCTACTGAGATGAAAAAAGTAAATTAAAAAGCAAATATGTAAATGAATAAAAATGTGTATGGATCAGTTGCTTTATAAAATTTCCAAGATTAATATTAATTTCTGTCCCACAGGAAGGTCCTGGGGAGAGAGACTATTTCCCCATCTATACTAACTACATCAGTGTGACCCACATCTCATCTAGTACAGTTGTGTGGGGGAAGATGAAATGTGTCTCCAAAAAGGTGAGCAGACCATTTCTGCCTCTTAAGTGCACTGTTGGGCAGGTGAATAAGGCTTGATTGTTACTTTCAGTTTAGCTCATTGTCCTAACTGACCGTGTTACCACCTGATTGCTCAATGTACCTACAATGGTGAAAATCACTTTGAGAAAGAAAGATATGGTTTGAGGACTGACAACTGGTTTAGATTTTGGTAAAGCTACAATAAAAAAGATACTTTGTTACTGATGTCAGGATGGACAGAGTGATCCATGAAATAGAATACTGATATAAACTCTCATATACAAGAATAGCTACTGCTTATAAAGTTACAAATACAATTTGTGATGACAGAATGATTTTTCATTCATTAAGCGTTGCTGAAACAATTTAAAATTCATATGCAAAAAGGGACAGGTTTGCTAAGAAAGAGGCCCGCATGGTCACGGGTGGGCAACCTTGAGGAGAGGTGCCTCTGCTGAGGGAAGTCAGTGCAGAGAAGCCCAGCATGGTACAGGTCACGGGCAGGCAGGGAGGCTGCTGCCCTGCATAGGGGCAGAGTTGGCGAAAAGGAGCCCCTGCTTAGGCACAGGTGGGCTGAAGGACTGTGCTCCCATTTCACTGCAGAGATTGCAAAGTCTTTTTCTCTTTGGGAGGGGCTCACTCACTCCTTGGTGAAGTGGTTTGTTTGTAGTTGATTTTGAATAACTATGGAGAATTTGAAAGGGGTCATGAATCTACAATGGCCTCCAATCTCCATATCTTTACCTTCAGCTCTGCTCTCCTGACACTCCCTATAGCAGTCTGATAACCTGTTTGGGTCTTGTGCTTTATGATCTAGGCATTGGCACCTAAGGATCTTAGTTGCTATTGCTAGATTAATGGCTATGCTAATCCCATCTACCCCCACATCCAGCTCTTGACTTTGTGTGAACCAGGTTTCTGATCTTGCGGCGCCTCCTTTCCAGTTTTCCTATCATTATCCTCTGTCAGTAACGCTTTAGATTTATATTTAAATGAGTTGATTTAAAATTGTTTTCAATGAGTTTCAATTAACTGAATATAATCATACATGTGGGAAAGCTGAGTCCCCAAATACAGTGGGTAAAAAGTCACTGTTCTGTTATTAAGTCCATTTCCCACATGTATGGAATTTCATACGTAGAACATTTTGACATTCATGGAGTACAAATGGATTGTAACTGCGGTTCAGTTCCTTGTCTGCAACATAATGGAAAAGTCATAATTAAAAATTGTGTAGCAGATAGAAAGGACTATGGTTTTAATTTGAAATGATATTCAACCATTGTGAAGAGACCTATCAACACCATCTGCTCCTCAAAGGAAAGTTGCTGATTACTGCAGCTCAGAGTGAAGCTGGTTTTCTCCCATGATAGCAGAAGGTAAGAGCCAGTGAAAAGCATTTAGGGACCTCATGCTTGTTTTTAAATTGGTGATTTTCCTGTTGACAGTACTGGTTTGTGAATTCCTTGATGCTGATTAGCAAAAGAAATGCTAAAGAGCTGAAGCAGTTTGGGAACAGAGCAAAACAAAGAACAGAAAGTCCCTCTCCACTTCTCCCCAGCTTCCTACACATAGCAATTCCAAACAAATATCTCTACCAAGATCTAAGGTGATTATCTGCATATAGTGGCAATTCCAACTGATATTTTCAGTGGTTTGCCCAAGACAATACATATGAGACCAGTAGGTAAATATTATTTCATGGTATTTTTCTTATTTACTCTTTCATGGCATCTAAGCTGAAAGAAATTAAAATACTTTCCAGGTAAAAACATGTGACATTTTAATATTCTCAAATGTAATTATGTTACAATGAGTCACTGAAATAGATAGAACCTATGAAAAACATGTGAAATACTATTAAATATAATTAGGAAAGACGTTAGTTATCCAAACTTGACCTAAAAAGGTACTAGCATTGAGCAACATACTATTACTGAACTTTTGTTTCTCTGCCTCCAATATCAGAATATCAGAATAGACATGAAGATGCCAAGAGTTCTGTACAGAAAAACACAATTTGCCTCTGTGTTAGGAAGGAACCAGTGTATAATTACATGGTTCAGAAACAAGGCTTCTATATACTATGCTACAACTCCTGTACAAATTCATAAAAAATTCTTCTTTTGTTATGCACATTTGGAATGGAAATCTTAAAATGGATCCAGGACTTGGCATGTTTAATGAGCAAAGACCAAGCAGGCTTGCCAAATCTTCACAATGTTAGCGCACTAGAAGAATTTTTAAATGTGGCAATTAGCTACCTTCACTTTCCAGGAAGAGTTTACAAAGTACACATTATGATCATGAGTCACAAGTTAATACTGTCTATCTTTCATAGTTTGATTCTTATGTGAAGATAACAAAATAATTTATATTCATAGCTATATTGCTTATATTAACCTATTTTGTTGATGAGCTGAAAGTGAAATTCTTTCATGGGAACCAAATAGAAAATGACAATATTCTACAGAAAGTTAATTGCCATGCCAAGTGATCCATTAATTTGAAAATCCCCACTGTTGAGGTCAAAACTGTAATGAACAAACAAGCAACCAATAAAGAATGAATAGATGATATGAACAGGCACTTCATAAAAGAAAATATGGAAATGAGTTATAAGCACTTAAAATGTTAAATATGAACCAGTGTGAGATATACACATACATATGACACTTATTTCAAACTTACATACATTTATTTTAAATTTAGCTTAGTATCTTTGACTTTTTATCTCATTTTGCACAACTTATTTGTTCATTAAAATATTGATGAGTAAATTTGTCTCCTAAACCTACCACTTGATAGCTATTAAATCTTGAACAAATTACTTTATCTTTTACGAAGTTTTTTTTTCACCTGTAAGCCTACACAAACGGATTTTCTAAAGATTAAAGGGGTTGTAGAGGCAAAACACTTAGATTAGTGCCCACAGTATAAGTTTCCAGGATTCTTTAGCAAAATAGCTTTGTATGTGCCAAACACTATGACAAGTGTAGGAAAAACATGGCATGATAAGAATAATACATCCTTCTCAGAAATTAAAATTAAATATCCACACACTAGTAGTTATACATTACTATAGTTATTTTTTCAATAATATATTTTATTTGTATACAAATTATGCAAAAAGGGGTAGAAGCTTATCAACCCTACTATTTTACAGGTCAGGATATGTATTAATACCTAATGGAGTCCCCAGATACAGATGATAAATAATAAAGCATCTTGTAGATAGTGTAGGCAGCAGGACAGTAGTTTATAGGAAACAAAGTCCATGCTATTTACTTGAAAATGAAGAACTTTATGGAATACAGAGATGAATAATGTTTTAACTTAATTTGTAAATATGACCCATGAAAGTTTTTCTAGCCTTATGATAACAGAATTTTAAATAAATATTTTGAGGTAACCACAGGGAATCCCAAAAATATACCCCAGGTAAAACTATCATTCCTAAAACAAAATGCTATAATTCCAGTGATGACCCAAGAAAGGTCTAAAGTTTCAAAAGTACAAAAAAGAGCTTATACTTTAGGCAATAAAAATTTTATTAACAAATTTTAGTATGATTCATTCTTTGTCAAGATTAGATGAAATCTACTCAAGGGGAAGGAGGAGAAATTGGTAGGTTTGATTTAAGTTATTATCTTGTTGGATAAATTAGTATTAAGGCTTACATACTGTGCATATGCTATGTAAGTGTATTTCCTGACATGGCATGTGATGGTGTTCCATAACTATTAAAATTCTCATTTTCTTTGCTGACTAGTTTGTTTTGGGGATAGCAAAGGCATTTTGCAAACCATGCTTGATTATTTCTAAACAATCTCCTGAACAGTTTAGAAATATTGAAAATGCATTTCTAATAAACAAGAAAACTCTAGTTATCTATATGAACTAAGTAATTGTGTTTAATTCTCCTTTAAGTATGGCTTATATGTATTTCATTGTGAAATGGGCATGAGTCCTGGTGCTCAGTGGTGCTCTTAAAACACAACCTAATGGGTCCTTGGAGAGCAGTGTGAGAGATTATATGTTAAAGCACAACATCAAGTGAACACATGTTCATTTCCGTCTTATCCGGAGGTGGCATTCAGATGTCTAACTATGGATACATTTTTTTTTTTTCACAGACAAGACATTTGGCTCCTGACTCAACTGCTTACTTAGGAAGCCTGTTGAGTTGGCAGCTATAGTCATTTTCCATTGTCAAAAATGAATAAAATGGCAAGTTCTAGGGTGATTCTTGAAAACAAAATTAAAAAAAAATCTTTTTGTTCTTTCACTAGACACATATGGATCATTGGAAGAAAAAACTGTTTTCCGTCTGTCTCTAATTAAGTTTTCATGCATCCCTGGCTTCCATTAAGCTAGAAAAACAGAGACCTTGTATAAATGAGATTACATATGTGAAAGTACTTGGAAACTACAAAGCATTTTACAATTCTAAGGCATAAACACTAATGTAAATAGCATAGGTTCTTACATTTTTTTACATGAAATCATCACTAACTACCTTATTATATAATATGAACTCCATTGCTTAAATCTCTGTGCTTAAATTTCTGTGTAGTCTCACTAGCCATTCCTTAAAACAAATTATACATTTATTTTGTACCATCAAGAATGTGCTCAAATTAGTCCATCAACATGGAGAATTTCCCTTTCTTTTACCTATATGAAATAGTCTTACAACTTATTTAAAAATATGTATTGATATCACAAACTGTTCCCTGTTTTAAAATACAGAAATGAAAGGGGCAGAATGTTTCTCTTTAGAGAGCTTAGAACTTTTTAACTTAAAAAAAAAAAAAAAGACAAGCAAACTCAGAAGGCTAGATTGCGGGAAAGCAAAAAGTGAAGAAATTGCAATGACATGTATGCATTGCCATTTGGGGGGTGCTTAGATGATTTCTAAGAAGTAGGGATTCATTTAAAATGCAGCGAACATCTACAGGAAAGTATGAACACAGGAAATAATGACCTGATTTTTGTCTTTATGGGATTATTTTTTTTCTACTAATAATACTTTTAGACAGCGATAGAAATTCATTGCCCTCTACCCCACCATTTAGAAAATATTACATCACAAACACACACAAAACAAATGTTTTAAGGAAGACATGCTTGCCTCTGTAAGTTGGGATATGATGAACTGCACCGCACTGGTATAGAAATCTTATAAACATAGATACCTTTTCTTGAAACAAATGTTTAGACACCAGGAAATGCTTCTTCACATCTTTTGTCCTACATCCTAAAGACTAAGGGGGACTGTTCTCTAATACCATGAACATTTGTGAGTTGTATTATCCTTGTCAGAGTAAGAAACAGGTACCGCCCCAGTGGGCAAAGTGTATTTGAGCAGTAAGAATAGTTATGTAAGAGATAAGAATAATACATTTATGTGTCAATCCCTTTTTTCAGATAGAATGAATATAATAGATTTGTGTGTACATGAAACATTTTCCAGTTGTGTCAGATGTTCATGTCCTTATAGTTATTGTACAATACATGTTTTTATGCATACTTACAAACCAATGTTTTATAGTTAAGGAATATTTTGCACTTATAAATCTTTTGTGTTCTATTTCAATTAGCATAAATGCATGTTTGAATCAAGGGGCAGGTAGGAACAATATGCAGCTCATAAGATAAATAGAGCCCACTTTTTGTATATACATAAAGTTTTATTGCAACACAACCACACAGTCACACTCATCCATTTATGTATTTTCTGTGCCTGCTTTTGTGCTACAACATCAGGTTGATTTGATGTTACCTAATATCCTAAGCCAAAATACCTAAAATGTTTACAAACTAGATCCTTATAGTAAAGGATTTATTTCATGATACACACACACACACACACACACGACAAAATGTTGATTTTTATATATGCCTCAATGTTGCTTTAGAAATGGTAAAAAATAATGGCTACCTATGAAAGGTCATAAAGGTATTTTCCAAAGCAAAGTAGAAATCTATGAACACACAAAACATACACCTTTGGTAATAATGGATGTTTCATGATATTTCCCAAAGGAAAAAAAATCAAGTGTCCTTCATTAGTTTATTTACCAAGAATATTTTAATATATCCACAAAATGGAATGACTTTCAGCAATAGAAAGAAATAACTTCAAAATAAGCCTGGCAGCATGCATGAATCTCAAAGAAATGCTGAGTGATGAAAATCAAAGAAAAAAAAAACACTTATAGATGCAGTTGTCACTGATGGGAAGAACATGAGTGGAATGATCAAAGATTAGTTAGAAAACTTTATGAGGAACAATTAAGATCCCTTTTCCTTCCATGTTAACAAAAGCCTGTACTGCCCTATCCAAAGAAGGAGTACATATTTAATCTGTGTCGCAGTTTAACAATAGAGACTATATACTTGAAAACATGAGTGAAGGCAGATGTGCAGAATTATACTACTTTGCAAATTGTAAATTATGAGACTACCCAGAGCCTACTTCATCTGTTCTATCCTCAGAGCTTTCTATATGCATTTTAGTCTCATTGGTAATGTGGAAACTTAAAACACTTAAAAAACAAAACATGCAGATAAAGAAAATGTAGAGAAACCAATGCTTGAAACAGAGGAAAAGTTAAAAATAAATATCATTAAAAAAATCATTAGAGAAATTTGACACCCTCAAACAACAAACTAGACAAACAGAAAATTTTGAGAATAAGGAAGTTACTGTCAATTGACAATTACATCCCAGAAACTGAAACACGAGTAACATAGTTAGAAAATAAAGAAAATCTCACTGAAAGATTATCAAAAAAAATCGAGGATTGTTCCAAGAGATACAAAAACCAAATAGTAGATATAGAAAAAAGAACAAAAATATAAAAGAAAATAATTATTCAATAATGAGTAAAATAACCTAAAGAGTTTTGCCTCTATTTATGAAAAGAAACACAAGACCATCACTCTAACACAAACCTAAACAATACAACTGGAAACTCCACAAATTCATGACTTTTCTTGAGCCCTTCAGAGCAGTTAATTAAGATGACCACCAAAATTCCAAAGAGGATCAATCCCCACAGGACAAAAATCACAAAGTTGTTTTACTTTTGCAGACAAAAGGAATAAGTGACACAATTCAAATGAAATCTAGTAGAAAAGGTGGACAATTCAGGAAGTTTTAGCAAAGGGATGGCAAATTTGGAAGAGCTAGATGGACATATTAGGAAAAAATCATGATAGAAAATGTGAAATCTTATTACCACTAGACAAAACTGTAAAAATATAAAACAGAAATACAAAGAAAAAAATAGTATATGTGGAGAAACCAGCTTACAAGAATGGCGAGACAATGGCATATGGTCTAATAAAAATGTAATGTGGGTCTGTTAGAAGGCAAAATGGCTGAAAACTTCCTAAAATTAGTAAAAGACATCAAAACCTAAATCCAAATAACTCAGAGACTCCATAGGAAGATAAAGACAAAAATAGTCAAAGTTATTAAACCAAAAATAAAAATAAATCTTGAAGACTGTGATAGAGATGCATTTTGCAAATACTAACCACTAAAATAATTAGAATTATAGTCATGACTAAAAAAGCCAATAATGAAGATTAATTAAAATAACAGAAAATATGCAGTTGTTCTCAAATAGATCAAAGGGAAAAGGGAATAAGGACTAGATAAAGCAAATAGGAAATATATAGCAAGATGGTAGACTTTAAACAAACATTGCTAATTGCATTAGGTATAAAAGATTGAAACACACCAGTTAAAAGACAGATATGTTGGTCTGAATTTTCATAGACTGCACACTAACCCAAAATTCATATAGAGAAGTAAAGAACCAAAAATTGTTGAGTCATGAGAATCAATGATAATAATAATAATAATTAATAATGGAAAAGTACTTCTAGTCTTCCCTAGAACCTTAAGTAATATCATAAATCAAACTGATTTTTTTAAGCTATCACAGATATTAACATCCTCAAGATCCTGTAGGTAATTAGCATTGCAATTTGACTTTGAATCCAGCTGTTTGTTCCTAGAGTCTTGTTTATAACCACAATGCTATGCTGGATTCCCATTATGAGATGCCAGTACTCATTAGAAAGATGTAAAAAACCAAAAGGGCAAGCAAACAAAAACAAAAAAATACATTGGCCTATGTGTAATAAGAGACAAAAAAATATAAAAAATTAAAGATAAACCCCATGAACATATAGGAACTTGACAAAATAAGCATTGCAAATGAGAAACTGATGGACTAGTCAATACATGGTATGCTACATGTGATAATCCACTTAGAAAGAGAGAGACAGTTGTTGAACTAGGTGGTGATTCATGAAATAGGATGTGATTTTGTCACTTTAGAGATAATAGGTGATGTTTGTATGTGGGAATTATCTAAGAGAGATTAAGAAACTGATGATGCTGGAGGGAGATTATTGAGAGAAACTAAATCTGTAAGAAATGAGATGGTAATCTCTGATGGGGTGACTGTCTTTCCATTATAATTAAAAAGATTTGTATAGTTGTATAGATTTGATAGTTGAAAGATAAGCAAGGTTCTTTATGATTAATTATAATTTCTAAAGACAGTGAGACATGAGAGTGGCAGGAGTTGGGGATGGGTAGAGAAAGCGGCAGCGAGGACGCAGTCAATTTGAAAGTGTGTAAAGGAGTGTTTCTTTAACGCCTGTGTTCATAAACTTACAGTGAAACCAAACACGTGACTTTTCACAACTTATTTTCTTATGATTTACTTCAGAGAAATCAGTTGCTTGAATGCACTATATTTGGGTTTTTCTCAGGCTTATGCTATTGAAAGGAATAGGAACAAGTTTGGTAATGTTGACAGAGGAATGATCATAGAAAACGTTCATGGAATAAGTTAAGCAATGATATGTAACACTAAGTGAATGAATGGATTGGCGGTTTCAAAACTATCCAAACCTTGTTGCAGTGGAGACAGAGCCAATGCTAATTTTGGGGGGTCCTAAAGATTATGGCTTTGGGGGGGCTTCTCTTTAAACAAGAAAAAGCAAAATTATCTTGCTTTTTAAAATTTTACAAAAGTTTATGAACTACCTGCTAAAACTCTTCCCAAAGATTTGGATGGGGCCCCTGCAAGTGAGCAATCGAAAGCTTGAGCTTCATTATCTCTAATAATTAACAAGAGATTTGTCAGAAAGTAGAAAGCCCAAAGTATAGATTTGAAAGGTGTTGCAAATGCTAGTGGGTGTGAACAAATTCTATTATTTGAACATGGGGGAGAAAAGATCACTGAGGTGAAGAAGTAAAGAATGCAAGAGGCTGAGATCTGGATTAGTTACCTCAAAGGATGTAGAAAACATCTGTTGAAAACACAGAAAAGGGCCTCCCTGGTGGCGCAGCGGTTAAGCGCTGCGCTGTGGAGCTGTCGGCAGCGGGGACGCGAGTTCGACGCCCGGCCAGGGAGAATCCCACATGGTGCGGCAGACCTCTCCTGCTTCACCCGCTGCTCCCCTCAGCAGTGTATTTCTGATCTGCCTGTTTTGCTCCCCGCTCTGTCTCTGGTGAACCCTCTCGCCGCCCCACACCTCTGGTCTGTACCCAAGCTTGTATGTATAAATAAATAAATCTTAAAAAAAAAAAAAAGAAAACACAGAAAAGTATAAGACAGAAGGAGAATGAAGATGTAGTCAGCAGTCTGGATGCTAAATCTTCAAATAATATCTTATTTTCATCTTGTGAACTTAATACAGCTTCTTTCCCTCCTTCCTTTTTATACTGAAAAATGGTTAAGAGACTGGGCCCAAACAACTGAAAATATAGTCTGCCAAAGATAAAAATGTTTTTTTTCCGCTTTACAAAGTAGTCTAAAAGCAGGCTGACGTTTTAGGGAAAGACTGGGTTAACTTCTCCTTTTATGTTCCCCCACAACACCTCATACTTTGTTTCGCTTCTTTAGATCATCCTGAGTTTCTTGTATCTTGTTTCACCATTCCATAAGTTATTGCATTGACCTTATGTTCAAAGCTGGTTCACAATCACATACACATTCCCTCTGCTTAAGGAAGCAACACAAAGTGAATATATTTCTATTCAATTCGCTTTAATGACGTTGGTTATGTGGACAACCTTCTAGTTGGGTATCGTAGTCTTTATGTGGTTGGCCATGTATACTGATGAAACTGACACAATGTCGTTATTAAATGCAAAAAAGCATACAACACAATTAACAAGCTTTGCTATACCCACTTATTAATATTCTTCTGTTTAACAACTTTCAAGACATTATGCCTGTGAAGTCATCTCTAACCCAGCAAACTGGGTTATGTGACCCTTCCGTATATCTCTACAGCACCCTATGCTTATAAATTGTGCTATTGCCTGTCACAGTATTTATTATGATTAACTTCCGTTCTACTCTAGTATCTGATAAATTCTCAAATATTTATATATATGATTTATATTTATATATTTATAAATATTTGATGAGCCTCCTCTCATTTTAAGTAAGTTAAATAGGTTTTGTGAATTCACTCTGTTTTTGTTCTTCATTTGAGAGCTCTATTCGCTCTATTTCTTCTTTCTACCAGGAAATTCCCATTCAATAACATATAATAAAATTCAGGTGAATAAGATCTCTAGGTAAATATTTATTAAGGTTAAATGTGGTCAAATGCTAACTAGTGTAATAGTGGTTAAAATGAGATGAAGATAAATTGAATCTGAGGAATGAGGAATTACTTTTTGGAGAAGGCATTCAGACTAATTGGAAGTAAATCAGAAAGCAACTAACACAAAAGTGGTTCTCCCAAATATTAATGTATTAATCGTTTCATCTATTTATGTTCTCATTATTTACCATTTGCCTATCATATACAAGTACTTAGATTATATAATAGTTACAGAGTATTTATTTACTCTTTCTATATAAGATAAAGGCACCATACACAATTTTATTAATTTGGGGAAACTAATGTAAAATAAATAGAAATATGCCTAAAATTTGAAATGCTTTATCTTCAACTGGAAATTTATAGATTTTGGGTTTTTTCTTATTTTAAAATACTCCATCTTTTGGAATCAACAATAAATTAGCTTTTTCAGGTAGTACCAATTGCTTTATGGCTTTTGAAGCAACTGCAAAGGACACCATTGACAGGCTTTCAAATATATCCTAGACCAAAACAATAAAAATAAATAGAAGAAAACAATATAATCTTTCTGACATTTCCATGAAAATTGAATGCTCTTCTTCTACAAACACAGAAGAGCAGTTTCATTATTGAATGCCAAGGATCACACATCCATAAAATACCAAGAGATTTTGCATGTCATTCAATCACACAACTGACAATCTTCATGAAAAACTGCTTTTTCAGTAAGATGGAATGCTTTAATGAGCTAATTAGTTAGCCCAGGAAGGTGATTCTCTGACATTACTTATAGAATTACTCTGAAATCTACCTATTCTTATGGCTGATTTATAATAAATCATATTACCTTATGGCTCTCACTCTAATACTTATTTTTAAAATGAAAATCCTATTAATTAACATTTTTCTGTGTATGGCAGCCTATTGATTTTTATATTGTAGTGATTTTAATATTTTCATGCTGAAGAGTTCATTCTGTTTAATGGAATATAATTGGTGGAATGTAATTAGCTCTGGAAAAAGTTCAGTATGTAGACCTTCTTTGATAGTATGTCAAGGTGGAAATAAACTGATTCCTAATAATGATGTCTCTCCAGTTTTCTAGTCTCTTTTTCAGACTTGACTTGACATACTATACTCTTAGAAACACAAGGATAATGACCATTGCATTCCTTACATGGCAGATTTTTCTAATCATAACCCCCCCCAAAAAAATGGCACATATATAGTATTAAAAAAATACTGACTTAATGAATTACAAACGATAAGAATAAAAAAACAGTATATAATTGCCTGTAGTCCTCTATGATGTCACCCTTTGATGGGCTAGGACAAATCAAAATGTCCAGAGAGGCAGTAGGTGGTGGTTCTGACTACCGGGGAAAATGCCATTGGCCATCAACAACAAAGGGGTTAATTACAGGATCTAGATTTTTGAGAATCAAGTTAAAAGAGAAGGAAATATTTTATACTCGAGCAATTGTTTTAAATGTGGTTGTTCCGCCTGGCTCATGTGTATGCTTGAGAAAGTGTGGTTTGTACAAGTGCCTTAAAATGTCATTACCTTTAACTCATTACTGTCTCTTCGCTGCCTTGAATTTTTCAGCAAAACAACTATTAATTATTTGCCTAGCATGTGCTGCCACTCCTTTCCCCCCTTATACATGCTGTCTTTCTTGTGTTGGAGTGATAGTCTCCTTCACCTACTACATTTCTTAGGGTTCAAGGCAAAGGTTTAATAACTTCTCTTCAGCAACACCTCTGCTTGTTCAGGTAGATCTCAACAGCCCCACTGAGTATCCTTCCTGTGTAGTTAAGGTCTGGGAATATGTTTTGGTCACTGTATTAGTGAGTATTATCCGGAGAAACAGAGATATAAATACAGATTATAGCTTACTATACAGATATATCTACAATTACATGATTATGATCTAAAATAAAATTGTATCATCCAATTTCTTAAAATAAATCTCTTGGTGTATTTATATATAAAGACCTACATGAAGAGATTTACTTTAAGGAATTGGATCAAGTGATTGTAGAAGCTTGCCAAGTCCAAATACTCAAGGTATAGGTTGGCCAACTGAAAACTCAGAAGATAGCTACAGTTTAAATCTAAAGATTGTCTGCTGGTGAACCAGAAAAAGCCAAAGTTACAGGTGAAACCCTAGAGCTAGAGAATTCCCTCTTGCTCTGAGGAGGTCTATCTTTTTTTCTATTCAAGCCTTCGGTTGATTAGATGAGTCCCATTCCCTTATGAAGGTCAATCTGCTTTACTGAGTTCTCTGATTTAAATGTCTCATATAAAAACATCTTCAGAAACATCCCAAATAATGTTTCATCAAATACCCTAACACTGTGGTCCAGCCGGGTAGACTTAAAATTTACCATCAGTTTCAACTGTCTCCTTGGTTTCTAACACAATATTCAGCTCAATGAACACATTAAATCCAACTAAGGAAATATATTTCAGTGTCTGGAAGTGTACTTCAGGGAGACAAACAGAATAAGGCTAATAAAATAGAGTTATAAATTTTATTGGCAACAAAGGATTAAGATGGTTATTTTGCCAATAGCAAGCAAGTTTAGTCACTATGACAAGGTTTTACGTTCTGTGAATGTATGTATTATATAATGTACAGTGGTGTGTTCGATAGGGATACCATCTGAAAAATGCATCTTTACGTTATTTAGTCATTGTGTGAATGTTGTAGTGTACTCACACAAACCTGGACATTAT
The DNA here is from genome assembly GCA_004024925.1 of Scalopus aquaticus. Taxonomy (NCBI): domain Eukaryota; kingdom Metazoa; phylum Chordata; class Mammalia; order Eulipotyphla; family Talpidae; genus Scalopus; species Scalopus aquaticus. The sequence goes on from PVIJ01002947.1 coordinate 31,529, forward strand.
ATTCTCCACACACCTAGGCTGTAGTGTAGACTATGGCTCTTAGGCTACAAAAAAAAAAAAAAAAACCTGATTGCATGTTACTATGTACTGAATGCAGTAGGCAATTTTACCACAATAGTATGTGTGCCTCTGAACATATAATTACATAGAAAAGGAACAGTAAAAACACAATGGGTTAAGCTCAGCTCTGTGGAGCTGTCGGCAGCTGCAGCGATGCCGGGCTGGGGAGATTACAACATGGCACAGCAGACCTCGCCTGCCTTGCCCGCTGCTCCCCTCAGCAGTGTATTTCAGTCTATCTGCCTGTTCTGCTCCCCACTGTGTCTCTGGTGAACCCTCTCACCATCCCATACCTCTGGCCTGTACCAAAGCTTGTATGTATAAATAAATCTTTAAAAAAATAAAAAATAAATACAAGATAAATGATGGTATACTTGTAGTGGGCATGGTTGTGGGTCAGTGAGAGAATGGTGAGTGATGTGAAGCCTAGTGCATTGCTGCACACTGCTGTAGACTTTCTAAACACTGTATACACAGACTATACTGAATTGATTTTTTTTCCCTTTTTTCAATAATAAACAGCTTACTTTAACGTTTTTACTTAATAAACCTGTTATTTTAACACATTTGTACTAACACAGCTTAAAACAACAGATTGCACATCTGTACATTCTTTATAGCTTTATTTTAAAAACTTTATTTTTAAAAAATACATTTTTTAATTTAATGATATCATTTTGTTAAAAACTAAGATATTAATACACACATTAGCCCAGGTTTGTGTAGAGTTGGGATCATCAGTATCATTCCCACCTCCACATCTCAGACCCCAGAGGACATTCAGGTAGTGTTTCACAGAGCGCTTATCTCCTGTGATAACAGCATCTTCTGGTAAATATTATAAAGGACCTACTAGACACTCTTCTTGAAAGAGTGTTGCTCTTTTAAGAAATATGCCCATGTTGGTTGGCTTCTTGGGTTTTTTTACAGTAGGTTTGCTTGTAAGCACATGATGCACCATAAACATTCTACTCTATTACTGAAAACTTTTTGCTATTGGGGTTTATGTTTTCAAACATTTTTTTTAAAGATTTATTTATTTATGCATAAAATGCTGGGGTACAGGCCAAAGGCATGGGGTGGTGAGAGGGTTCACCAGAGACACAGTGGGGAGCAGAACAGGCAGATCAACGGGAATACACTGCTGAGGGGAGCAGTCGGCAAGGCAAGAGAGGTCTGCAGTGCCATGTGGGAATATCCCCGGCCGGGTGTCAAACTGGCATCGCCACTGCCGACAGCTCCACAGCACAGTGCTTAACCGCTGGGCCACAGGGAGGTCCATGTTTTCAAACATTTTAAGGAGCTTCCTGAGGTCTGCAAAAGCTTATGCTATGTCCTTCATTGTGAATTTTCTTTATGGCTCTCTTTTTGTGTGTCTGTAGCTTCCTTTTCCCTTACCTCTTCAACTACCATGCCTATTCCAGTTCCAACAACTTCTCATTAGCCAGTTCCTCAAAAACCTCCTCTAGGACCTCCTCAATGTTTTCCTCATACACACCCAGGTTAAAGTTGCTTGCTATTTCAACCACAGCCTTGTTAAATTTGCAACCTTCTCACCCTTGGCAAATCCTTTGAAGTCATGAATGAACTGCTTGATTATCTTGTTCAGGTGCCACTTATATACTCCTTGGTGATATTATTTCAAGGTCAAGCAAGGTTTTTGATGCAGTGATCGAGGCTGGAATCTTTCCAGAATTGCATGAGTGTCTTCTCAGTTGTAGCAATAGCCTGGGCAAAGGTTCTCCTTAGGTAGCCGACTTTAAAGATTGCTGTTGCTCTTGGATCCATTGTTGGGAACAAAGAAGTGAAGTTTGGAGGGAGAAACACCATTTTGTTATTGTGCTTAAATCACCACTAAAAAGAGGATGTTCAGAAACATTTTCAGCAATAAGTAAAATCTTAAAAAGCATGTTATTCTCCAAATGGTACTTCTCCATTTCACTTGCATAGCATTTCAGGAGTATAGCATCTTATAAGAATCTTGGAGCATCTTGGAAGAGAAGCTGGGTGTGTCAGTAACTCATCACTTACTGTTCCTGTAGTATACTGGCAATGTTTGTTTACTGATAAGCTTGAAGGCTGGAGGTTTCCCTTTGCTATATCAAAGAACTTTTAATTTATAACCTGCAGCAATACCCCCAAGCAAGTCTATTTTTCTGTTCTTAGAAGTCTTGAAACCTTGCATTGACTTGGCTTCCTTCTGAATAAAATTCCTTTGAGGCCTACCTTTCCAGAATAGAGAGGTTTCATGGATGCTGAAGATTTGCTCTGACTTGTAGTTTTCCTCCACAATCAGCTTATCTGGATTTTCACAAAATTTTCAGCTACCTTTACAGTAACATTCATAGACTAACCACTTATGTAATAAGCAATGATTCTTTAATCATTTAAGTCACCCAGAGCTGGTAGTATCATAGCTGGAGCCAACCTTTTCTTTCAAGATCACAAATTTTTGCTTTTGTGCCTTGGTGCTGAGAAGGATATGCCTCTGTGTCTGGTCTTCAATCCATATAATTAGAAGTATCTCTATATCTGATATAAGCCCTTCTCAATTTTTTAAATTGCATTGCTTTCAATGAAACAGATCTTTTAACAGATTCCTTCCCTTTGTTCTTATTTTTCAAGAGCATAGCTATGGTGGAAAGACATGCCTCACTGGCAAGCAGTAATCATCACTGATTTTCAAATTTTATAGTTCTTAATCACTTTTAATTTTTGCTTCCAGGTCAATCACTAGACAGGATCTCCTAATGCCAACATTGGCGTGAATTTTGTACATTTGGGGACATGATGAACAAAACATGAAATTACATGAAACACAAGAGTAAATGATACTATTGGCTACATGGTGAACATGAGACAGGAGACTGATGCCTGAGTAAAGTGCTAAGATATGATAACTATGATGTCACAAGGCAGTAGGACTTTGAGCCTGCCACATTATATGCTGTGTGTTGTTGAGCAAAACACTGTTATGTAGCACATGACTTCATGTTGACTGCAGTCCAGGTTCTGTTTCTTTTTTAAAATCATGACAGTTAAAATCCTAAAATGCCTGCATGTCAAAATAGCATATTGTTATGTGTGTTCAAAACTGTTAAATGCAGAGAAAAAAATGACACACAAAATACATCCTGGCATCAATTGCTATTTTTAGCTTCTGAAAGAGAAGTAAAAATCTTTAACCTAAAACACATTTCAAAAAAGTTTTTAAAAATAACCCAATAGTTATTGCATTTAAAATGAAAATACATGCAATCAATTTCTAAATTTGTTGTCAGAAATTAATCTTTCAATCCAGCATTAAAGATAGTTCAAGAAACCCTTTGCTCATGTTTTATATATTTTAATTTTCATAATTTGTGTTTCGAATATATATCAACCACATAGTATACTTTACACTTAACTGTAATGTTAATATTGTTTGAGGTTCTAACTTGTTTAGGGATTTCTTAGTAAAGTTGATAAGATAGAGAAACATCAGTTTCATAATCACAATACATAAATTAAGTATTTGGTATAATATTGACATCTTAATAGATTAATTTGACTGTGTTGGGTCTTCCAACTGTGCAGTTATTAGAACAGCTAATTTCATTACTTTTAACAGTCCATTCCTAAGGGGAAATGTTATTAATTTCTGCCCAAGAAAAATGGATTAATATAAAAAAAATTTCAAGTTAAAGATGAAGTTATGTTTTAAGACAGAAAATGAGAAAAAAATAAAGCATTTATCTGGGTAATTAACGGAAACAAAGTGCATTCTTTATATTATCTGAGTAAATTTCCAAAACTTAATTATCAATCTAATTTTTCAATGCTTTTTTATTGACCAAACTATGACTCATATTCAGGTAATGTTATTTGTAAATTTTGACTATTATCTCATCATCAAACATGAGCACATGAAATGTATTACATAGGATTCTTTCTAAAATGCCCTATAAAGTCACACTCTCAAATTTGAAAAATAATTCAGAAAATACTGTAAGTGACAGCCCAATATTTAAATTATTACTTCAGGAGTTCCACAAACAGAATAAATTTATGCTGAAATAGTTGTCCAAATGGAAAAAATCACTACTTCCTGAAAAGTCTCACTCTAAGTTTGCGTGGCCCCGGCCGTCATGAAGTGAGCCATCCTTAACCGGAAGTCCCCCCTCATCTGCTGCCTTCTGCTTTATTCTAGATTAGCCTTTAGGGGGCAACTTCCAGCATCTCTTCCTGATGTACACCTCTAATGGAAATGGAGTCAATCAAGAATCTAATGGGAATGGAATTCTACCCCTGATAGTTAGAGGAGATCCAGAAGAGTATTTCTGATTGAAATCAGAATAAGCAAAGCCCAGAAGTTAAGTCCTATTTAGAAAAAGAAGTTGAATTAGGACTGGGTGAAAACTGGAAAGGAAGATGGAGCAAGCTAAGGGTATCTGGGATGTTGGCTCCTAGATTCTACCATAGTTGAACATTGCAACTGCATGTCGTACCAAGTGTGAGGCATATATGCATGGTTCGAAACTATTACATGGTACAGTGTCAAGGTAAATTATTAATTTTCCTTCTGATATGACAGTTTCAAGGCAACTCAGTCTTAGAGTTATTCTGTTGAATTATGCCCTACTTTTTTACTTGTCCTTTTGAGGCCAGCATGAAGAATGCACTGATCAATGCAAAGTGTTACTATCACTTTTAATTGATCAAGATGCTACATTCATGTAAAATTTTGCTACCTTTTTGGGGAACTTATTAACATATACTTAATAATGTTTAATATCAATTGCATTCAAAAGTTTATTTTGCTTCTGTATGATCCCAGGTATAAAACATACATGCTTGCTATGTTAAATTTAATCCTGCCAGATTTGACCCAATATGTAAGACTACAGAGACTATTTTAGATTCTGAGTCTGTTACCCCAAAAGGCTAACTATCTCTCCTGGCTTTATGTAGTCTATAATTTTGAATACTACATGTGCTAACTGGCAGAAAGTTCATACTATAATTATTTCCTCCAGTGCAGGGGTTATTCCCAACATCATTTTTCCTACGTTATCTAGACTTTGTCAAGTCTTAATGGCTTAGTTACAACCCTTTTAGGAAATAACCATTTCCCAAATAATTAAATAAATAACACACTATATATTTACATGCTTTTAATCATTCATCTCATAAAATAAGTAGAGCAGGCAAGTATAAGATACTTAGAATAATAAATCATTGAATCCTTAAGCAACTCTATGTTGTAGGTATGTACTTAGCCCATTTTAGAAAAGGTTTAGGGAAGTTAGTTCCATACCCTGGTTAAGGAGCTAAGTAAGTTGCAGAGCTACGTTTAAACCTAGGATGTCTCTCTTCAAAGTCCATGCTCATAATCACTCTTCTGCATTGCTTTGTATATTATCATAATTGTTAAGTTAGACAAGCTTAAGGAGGAGTCCTGTAATCTGTTTGTAAGATATCTCCACTCAGGATGAAGCAGATGTGCTAATGCCCAGTATTATGTGGTTAACATTTAGCTAAACAGGGAGGGCCTCCAATAGTCAACCTGCAAGTTTCCCCCTCACTCAGCTTCCTTGGATAATGGCTTTAGTTAAACACCTCTTTCCCACCGGGAGCAGGTGCAATTTTTAATGGTTCTGGAAATGCAACACAGTCTTCAACTCCTGTGAACACTAGGAATAATCCAAACTAGTTAATCACATCCTCTCTCAGGAACACAGGGTTAGTGCATCCTCCTGATGCTATCATGTCTGCCTTATACCTCCCCTGGTTGGTAAATATGTTCCAAAGCCCAACCTGTGCATGGTCCTGCATGGAGTGCTGTGTCCTCCTCCCCAGAATGTAAGTGTATGTGACCTATAAACCCCTATGGATCAAGTATATTGACTTTGACCATCCCCATAACCCAAAGGCAGGAAACCCTCCCTCACCAATAGAATAAATGAAAATAATTAATGCTAACACCAGATAAATATATGCAAAGTAAGCTACTCATTTCTAGAAATTCCTCCAAATGTAAAGCAAAAACATAATTCTGCAGAAACGATATAAACTCAGCCTTTATATTTGTAGCTTAATTATTTATTCTCTTATTAATGTGTTGTTGGAAAGTGGGGCTGCCTTGATTTTTCTTTTCTGATATTTCACCCAGCCAGCCTTCACCAGTGTAAATGATTGTTCACAGCTTTATTAGTCACTCAGCAACGTGATAACATGTGTTTGCTAAGATGCTACAGTCTTTTTTATTTCTAGTTTTAAAAGCAAAAACAACTTTTGACTTGTAATGAGCTAATATCTTTAAAATTTTTTTCTCTTAAATTCTAAATGATTGGTCTCAGTGAATGTTATAATTTAAATGCACCATAGTGATACTTTTAAATGTTGTGTTGTATAAGATGCCATTAGTTCAATTATTAACATCTGTAGAAATGAGGGGAGGATAGATTTAATATTTTTTATTACTTAACTAAAGATTTTTCCAATTCCTTTTTTTTTTAATTTTTTTAAGATTTTATTTATTTTTTATGCATACAAGTTGGGGTGCAGGCCAGAGGTGTGGGGTGGTGAGAGGATTCCCAGAGACAGAGCGGGGAGCAGAACAGGCAGATCAACAGAAACATACTGCTGAGGGGAGCAGCGGGAGAGGCAGGAGAGGTCTGCCATGCCATGTGGGAATCTCCCCAGCCGGGTGTCAAACTCGCATCGCAGCTGCCGAAAGCTCCACGGCACTGTGCTTTAACCCGCTGCGCCACTGGGGAGGCCCTTTTTCCAATTTCTTTTGAATAGATTCTTTTCTTCCACCAGTAAGAGAATTTTCTGAATGTTGATTTCATCTTTTTTGGCACATTTAGATGGAGAGAGTGTGGTTGTGCTTTGACTAATCAGTTCTTTTCATCTTCTTTTGTAAAGCAACAATTCAAGCTTAAATACATAACAATTATTTTATAAATGTTTCTTTTATTTTAAACTTGTATATAATTTGATTCTGTAAATAAATTTAACTTAAAATTTTAGAAAAATTAAAAAAAAAAAGAGCCAGGGTGGCTCTGGTAACACCTGCTGCCCAAGGATCCCTCCCACTGCACCATGAGGGCGTGACTCCCAGCTTAGGTGCGGAGCCCAGTGGGGTAAGGGGTCATGGTCCTAGGTGCAGATGAGTGGCATCAGGAGGCTTTTATTTGAGTGCTTGAGGCAGTTGCTCAGGCTCTGGCTCCTGCTCCTCCAGGCGTGGAGAGGTAGGTCTGGAATAGAGCCTGGATCAATACCATATTTTGTTTGATTCCTACCGAGTCAGTGCTGCTGGAAAGGTCTTTCCTAATAAGCTTTGTCTGCACATAACGTTTATGTGGTTTACACTTGGGTGAAGGGAACATATCTTGAACTACTGAAGATATTACAGTAAGCTAGAGAACAGATGAGGGAGGAACACAAAGCACTGAGGGAAATTCTTGGGAAGAACACAAAGGAACCAACTAAGAAGAGTGAGAAGCAGTTGGAATGTTGACTGACACACTGTATCAAGGTGTTGATTCTTGTCCTGGACTCAGCCCTGTTGGCCGTCCTCACTCTGAAGGACCTGCCCACTTTTCATCCATCTTTTCACTCTGTCAGTGACATATTCAGTGTTGCAAAACCAAAAATCACTACTACTAATGTCTCAGTTATTGTTTTTGACAATACTAAGAGTGCTGAAAATGCCCACAGAGGAATGTTCATATGAAAGAGCAAACATACAGTTTAGAGATACTATTTGACAACAGATAAAGAAGTCCCTGGATTAGTACTACTGCAAGATTTGGCTTTCTTGAGTGGATTTTACCAGCATTTAAGGAAACAAATCAGCTAAAAACAAAATTGCTAGAAAATCTTTCTTCTGAAATAAAACAATTGCAGTTATATACTTCCGAAATTGAATAACTCCAAAGGTTTCCAAAAACTGAATAAACAGACCAAGAGCTTAACCACTGAACAAAAGAAACTGACCATAAATCCATATTGATTATGGGGTCTGAGTGCCATCAGCCAATCTAAACAGGATGAAGATGTTTCTCCCAGCCTTTTGGAAACTAATGAAGAACTGAGGTACTCCCTGCATTCAGCCAGCAGCAGGCAATGTGAGTTCAGAATGTTTTCATATTTTCATTTTCACCATTGGGAAAGTTCCATTGTGCATGAACCTTGACAGTTTCTAAGTAACAATGGTGACATAGCAGGATATCTTTCGATATTTGAACCAGTTGCCTAAGTTTAGTTTACTTACTATTGCAAGTCACAGTCTTGCCTATCAGAGAAGTTACTTTCCTAAAAGATGATATTGTGTGTGGAAAGGATGTCTGGCCAGCTAATTTTTACCATCAATCCTAAGGTCAGAAAATTTACTTCATGTGGCCCTTGTCAAGCTATGCTGAGGAATGCCAGGTTTCCTGGATTAAAAATGGCTTTTTTTCAAGACTTGTAATCACTCAGCCTGTGACTGAGATGGTTTTGATTTTGCTGGTAGCAGTGGAAGAAATCATTATTTTGCAGGAGTCAGGGGCACTGGCAGGATTGGAATCAGATAGTCCTGGAAGTTTGGGGGAGGAATAGTGTCTTACTATATTCAAGGTTGTGCAAATTCCTAACTTGCTGATAAATTCTGTGTCTAAGCCTGCAGTGTCTTCTTCTATGTGTATGGTGCTGGTGACTGAAGACAAGATAATTTCCATGAATTTAATAAAGTAACTCTTCTCCCAAACCAGACATACTATGTTACTTCAAAAGGTGAATGGCTAATTTGTTTCAGCTTTGAAGAAATAGCTAAAGAGCCACCAAAGGCACCTTAGACAACTCAATCATTCAATGTGTATCTACTGCCAGTAAGTGGAAAACCATCTACCTCATAATGTACCATGGAATGAATATGACTACAATACTCTTTAATCTCACATTTCAAAATACAAACAATGAAGAGTTCACAGTCCAGATAACATAGAGATTGACATAGAGTGAAACCAATACTGAATTCTATGACCCAGAAGTCTTACCAAAATTTGGGTAGTCCCATGACACTTCTTTTAGAGACAGAAGACTTATTTGAGGATATTCCCGAAGAAAAATGTTTTGGAAAGATTAAGAGATATGATCTTTATACAATGGGGAGACTCCAAGAGGAGATGAAAATACCTCTACTAAATATTTCCCTCCTTCCAAAAAAGGCCAAAAAGAGTATGAACAACTTGGATTTGCTACTGGAAGGAGGAGACATGACTGTGAAAGGATACAATCTGTCCACATCAGCCTTGCTGAGATCATTTATAATGAAGTTACAGGATGGTAAAGTAAAAATTAATCAAGCTGTAGTAACAGATGGAAGAAATGACAGTTTGGAGGCCCCACTGGAAAAACAGATTCAAAAAAGCATCTTACCAAACAGCTGAGGAACATCTGAAAGATTGCAAAGGGTCATTTTTCCAGCAGCAAATGGTCACTAACAGAGTCAGAATCCAACCCCAAGCTTTCAGACCCAAAAAGGAGGAGGTGCAAGTTTGTTAAAAGAGAAACTCTCATTTCTGATTGATGTGTTGGAAAGCCTCATGACAAAAGGAAAAACAAAATCATAAGGAAAGAACAAGAGAAAAACAGAATGGAAGAGAACGTCAGAAGTCACACAGATGTTAATGAAAGTAGTACCTGGAAGATAATTGCAACATTACACATACAGTTACCTGAGCTGTTTGTCATTGGTTGGGGGATAAGGGTGGGGAGTAATATTTCCAAGATCTTGATGAAGAAGCATACAGCAAAGTATGTCAAGCATCACTTGACATACTTTACTGATAGCAAATATATTGTGCAGCAACTAAAAGATATGTTTGCAGATTCCCTCTGATATGTAAATAAGTTTCTTAATGGTAAGTTGGGATATGCATCTTGGAAAGTCCCTGCCTACATACTTCATGTAATTCACTAAATAGTCATGCAACAGCTATGGGATATATTCTCTGAGGAGTTTGATGTCATTTCACCAAGTGTGTTGTTTAAGATTATTTATGCATTGTGTTTTCTCTGTCTCACGAGTGCAGTTCAACCACTGAACATACCTCAGGTTTTCTATGATGTTGATACAGACTATTCTGGTGTCTTATCTGAAGAAGAAATCTTATACTGGCTACCAGAGTTCATGATCTGCCTTTAAATTTAAAAGATTTAACAGCTCTGAAACACATGTTAATAAATTGTTCAAAAAGCATCCTACTAATAATTAACTATTAGTAGTTAATTAGTAGTAGTTACTAATTATTAGTAGTAGTTACTAATTATTAGTAGTAGTCACTAGTTATTAGTAACTGCTATCCCAATCTTTCACCATCACCACAAGTCTGGTAACCAACTATATTAACTGAGAAAATCGACAAAACTCATAAAGATAAAACAAAATATAGATTTGAACTCATGGAAGAAGAAGTAATTGTTTAAATGATTCATAGCGTTTTTCATGTGTTTGGTCAGTTGATTGATATAAGAAAACATCTCAGGAAGCTGGTTTGCATGAAAGAGAACATTAACCATAATCGTAAAGATGCCCACACAGTGAAAATTGTGTTCAGGGACTTCTATGAATCCATGTTCCCCAGACATCCCAGTGAGGATTTCCAAGAGAGTATGGAAACTGTATCCTTCACACACATGAAAGAAACCTGAGCTTTTGGACTTGTGCACTAGCAACATTGCTTGTGTTTACTATTTTCTCATTTCTTGCTGAACAGCTAATTGAACTTAAGTGGAAGATATTTCCCAGAAGGAGGATATAGAATGAAGCTAGTCCTAATCAAATCAGAATATAGAAGATCTTCATTTGAGACTCATCTACCTCAGCATTCACTGAGCATTTTAAAACTCAGTCTCACAGACATGCCTTCATGATGTATTGCTTAGTCAACTTGGCCCAAAGAGAGAACCAGTACAACACTCATTTTGTGGCATGAATTTAGTCCACTGACCAGGAACTGCTAACTAACATATAAAACTCGCATGTTTACCAGCTCTGGACTGGTTTTACTTTTAAAGCATTTGCTCATGGACCTGTCATTCTTTTTATGAAAACACTCACTGATGGGAGATGACAGCTAAGTTCCTATTACCAGCTAACTTTAGTATGAGAAGCCTTTGCCAGCTTGGGAGTGGTTGCTAAGGGTTACTTTTTTTTTTTTTTTTTGAATTCCAAAGCCTTTTGCTATGGTTTATATTTTGGTTTTACTTTTTCCCATTTGTTATTTTTTGTTATTTTTTCCCATTTGTTATTTGTTATTTTTTGTTATTTTAATGGTAAGCATTAGGGGGAATTTTATTATAAATGAAATGATAAAAAGTAATTATTATGAATTTTTTCCCTGTGACTAACTAATTACTAAGTTAATTAGTAATTCTTGCTTCTGAAAATAATGAATCGGGATGGCTAAACATGTTTTTACAGGTGCCATTTAAATAATGTAGTAATAGTGAGTGGGGGGGGTGGGGGGAGGGGAGGATAAGAGCACAAAATGGAAGAGAGGAGAATACAGGGGACCATGGAGATGGATCACGGGTGAATTGGTGGTGGGCTGCCCATGGGGAATACAAAATGTAAAAGACATAAATAACAATAAAAAAAATAAAATAAAAATAAATAAAAATAAATAATGTAGTAATAGTACCTCTTATTGGCACTGTCTAAATTACAAATTTTATTAATGTTTATGATGGTAAGTGATCTTAAACCTCTTACAACTATGGATAAGCTCAATGTCTGGCTTCTAAAATTCTTTGTGCTTGTTTACTTTTCATCCCCTAAGAATATGTGATTCATATGGAGGTCTAACATGAAGGGCTAGAGCTCTTTTCCAGATATAATTATGTTTTGGAAGTATACATACTAAAACAGCAATGCCTTCTTTTAGAATTGAATAGTTCTGGTGGTACTGGCACACTTTAATACTCATCAGTATTTTTCAGTTGCGCTCTCTCTCTCAATTTGTTTTTCATAATGCGCAGGAATCAGAAAACACTTTCTGTACAGAGACTCGTAATAAATATTTCTAGGCCACATGTATATTCTTTGCTTTCTAGATATTTGTTTTTTAATAATCCTTTAAAAATGTCAAAACCATGTTTATCTTGTTAAAGATTTATTTATTTACGCATGCAAGCTGGGGTATAGGCCAGAGGTGTGGAGTGGTGAGAGAATTCACCAGAGACAGAGTGGGGAGCAGAACAGGCAGATCCACTAAAGTACACCGCTGAGGGGAGCAGTGGGCGAAGCAGGCGAGGCCTGCTGTGCCATGTGGAAATCTAACTGGCCAGGTGCCAAACTTGTGCTGCAGTGGCTCTGGATAGCTTCCTAGAGCTGTGCTTAACCTGTAGCGCCACCAGGGAGGGCCAAAACCATGTTTGTCTTAGAGTTGTACAAGAACAAGTTGTACAAGAGTCTAGATTTGGCCCACAGGCCATTGTTTGCTGACCACTGAGAGACAGACATTTCTTTGTATGGGTAAGCCCTGATGTCAGCCATATTTGATTTCTGTCATTATACAGTGGATTTCTGGAGACTAGATTCCATTAGTCCTTTTTGAACCCTAGCAAGTATTTAGATCATGGTTTCAAGAGCATTCTTTCAAAATGGCATAAAATATTTTATAAAAATAACTTGTAAATACTGTATTTGTGCTGTAGAAGTTAATATATATCAAAAACTGAAATTGTATAAAAATAAGTTTTGTTATAGGAGTCAGTAATGTGCATTTATCTTGTGTTTCTATGAGGCACATAGTAAACTTCAGGATTTTAATATAGCATAATTTACAAAATTATGTAAAACAGATTAAGCAAGAGAAATATACTGGTGTATATTATATATATATATATATATATACACCATATTTAATGTTATATTATATACTGGTGAGTATTAAAATAGTCACCACTGCACTGTGCTGGTACCACCAGCACTACTCATTTCTAAAAAGAAGCACTTCTGTTGTTTGTTTACATATGATATGTTTACAATAATTATAACAGTGAAGGCAAAGGTAATATAAGTACAAAGTGCTAAAAGTAAGCTATGTTAATCTTGCAAATGGAACCATTCACTCATGAGAGAAAGAGTGAAAAGTAGAAATAAGATATAAGTATTTGTATATGAAAAGGTTTTGACAATTCAAACCCCTTGAAAGTTTTTTTGATACCCCCAAGTTTCCTTAGTCAACATGTAAGAGCCACTAATAAATTAGAAATAGAGATTTATTTAGAATAAGAGGATCTCAAGTTTCAAATTATTCATACTGTTTCATTTTCTGAGTTTGAACCTGGCTTGCTTATATTTTTAGGATGTGATTTGAGGTGTCACTTAAACTCATATTTATAACAGTAAAATGAAAATAATATAATATGCTTTATATATTATTATAAATACTGGGTTAATATTTGTAAATCTCTTTTAATAGAGCTGCATAACTAATGGTTGGATATATTTTCACTAAGAATATTAAGTGTATATGATTTGGATAAATTGCAGAATTTTTATACATATCAAATATGATAATGTATATGGGAGAGCTTTAAATGTTTTTAGCTTACTATTTCTGAGTTATCAAAAATTCACGTCGATTAATATACAATTCTTTCCTAATATGTACCTCTTAATTTATCCTAATTAATCAAAAAGAAGTTGGAAAGTCTGTTATATGATAATATTGTCCTGTGGTTTCATTTTGTTTTTATGATTACCTAAGTTCATTTTGGTATGTTTCAAATTTGCCCATGTCACCTAGGTAAATTTGCTAGTGATTTGTGAATGTGATGTCATTTATCTTAAGACTTGAATTATACCCTGGGAATAACTTTCCATTCCTGTTGGATTCTTCTCCTAATTATTCATATTTTCACCAAATATTATTCTAGTGGTTAAATATATTAGGTGAGCTAGAAATGAATGAAAAATATGTGCTTTCTCCTGAGTATTCAGTCATCTTTCAGATCATTTTATATGTAATTGATTGGTAAGCATTAGGGGGAATTTTATTATAAATGAAATGATAAAAAGTAATTACTATGAATTTTTTCCCTGTGACTATCTCCATATGGTGCTAATACTGATTTAAATACAATGCCATTTTATAGAATTTTTCTCTGTGAAGGGTGTGTGTCTTAATTTTCTTACTGAGAGAAGCAAAAGAAAGTGAAGTGCCTGATTTGTCGTGTGTTAGTGATTACAAAAGCCAGTTTCTCAGGGGCTTATTTTTTATTTTTAGTATGAATATGTTCCACATGCATGCATATTGACTACACTATCAGTAAATCATAAGTGTTTGCAAGATGAAATTTAAAGTAGGCCGCACATTACTAAAAATTTGGTGGAAATGGGAAGTTTGTGCTTGAAACTCTATAAAATATACTGTGAATATATAAATAAATTTGAAAGGTTTATGCTGTCAGGCTTATTTTTATCTTGTAATTACTAAGAAGGAGTTTTTGTCATTTAGGGTTCAGAGGCCAGATAGCTCTCTCTACAAAGGAGAATGATTCATTAAAAACATTAATTCTGTTCTGAGCTTCAGTACAGCAAATTAGACACATTCTCTGCTTGGAGGAAGATTTAAATCAAATTATTAGAGAATTCCTACAAGGAAAGTAAAAGTAAAGCTCTTCTAAATAATCATCAATAATGTCATACTTTTATATACATGTACCTACAATTTGGTATCCCCCCAGAAATAATTTCACTCTTATGGATGAAAAATGTTTTCTATAAATGATCTTATTTCCTTGACTCACCATTAAGACAAGCTTCAAATTCACAGAGCTTAGAAATTAAAAAAGAAAAGAAAAGAATGCCCCTACTCAAAAATCTCTATTTAAAAAATCATTTTAATTTTTTAAAATGAAGGCACTGATGGTAAATAATGTGGTTACTTCAATAAGGACATTTAAGTATATTATTCACATCTGATTATTTTTTATGAACAAATGTTTCATTTTTAAACAGTATTGCAATTTATATGCCTGCATTCTTTTCTAAATAAACCAAGCTTTAAAAATCTCTTCCGTTAAAGTTCACATTCATACCCATTATATTTGGAATATTCTCTATATTTACAAAATTATCCCAATTATTATTTTCCATGCATATATTTTTTCCAAAAATAAAACAATGAAAGAAACACAAATAATAATTTTACTAGTAGATATGAATATTCTATATTGTAGGATAGATTTGAACCAAAACATAAAATGACATATGTGGTCTAGTTAATTTCTCAGTAATATGTTCAATGATCTCCCAGACCACTTACGTTTATATGAAGAAGGAAATAGACAAGATAAAACTGGCTCATGTGTTTAATAGAGCTGTGAGAACTTTTACCCACAGTCTTACAATGCTGGAAATATGATCACATGAAGAACCACTTCCTTGCAGAGATATCAACATGGATTGATCTGGAGTAAGGAATAGAAAGTGAGTGTCTTGGGAACTGAAGGGAACTGGGTATATACTCTGATAAAAAATATTCATATGAAAGTCATCTGTTAACTTTTAAGTTTGTTGTAAAGGGAGCATCTGCAACAGAAATGGAATTACTTGATGAACATTTTTTATGTGTGCAGTGAAACATGAATACACATACATGAAAAGAAAATACATTTTTAGTTGAAAAACATTATTGTTTTTAAGATCCAATAGCAAAGATTTCTGCTGGTCCACTTGATCAAGGATACAAATTCCTTGTATACAAAATACCAGCATAATACAAAATACAAAATAATACATAATACATAATACAAACATATAATACAAATACATCATAATACAAATGCATAATACAAATACATCATACATAATACAAATACATCATAATACATAATACAAAATACCAGCATAAATTTAGACCAAGTATGACCTCAGGTTGTAGCCAACATTGTACATGAAGCAGGTCTGGATTCAAATTGCCATTGGAATCATATTTTCATGAGCAAATAAGTTATAAAAATAACTTGTAATGAAAGATCATCAAAAACCTAAATGTTTGTAGCAAACAGGGTTGAAAAAGTCATAAGGAAAAATCCTGCAATGCATTAGAGCAGACTTCATTTTGGAATTTCTCCAGAAAAATGTAACACAAAGGAAGAAAAAAGTTTGTGAAATTTGCAAAATCATTGCACAAACTTTGCATATCAGACCTTAAATTATGTAGCTCAATGTGAAACTGAGAGGGACATAGCTGTGCTAAGGGCAGCGCTGCAGAGAGAGACAGCGATGATTGAGGGACACAAGTGTGTCTATGGAATCAGCACCTGGGGAATGGGAGCAAGACTAGATCTTTATTCTCTCTTCAGTTGGACACGCTTCAGAACTTTTTAGTATGACTGTTGCATGGGTGCTGATCAGATAATTGACCAGGCTTGATTTTTTATTTTCTGCTACAGATTCAGTGTGTACCCCCTCACCCCAATTCATATGTTGAAATCCTAACACCCACTGTGAAGGTGGGTCCTTGGGAGGTGATAAAGTCAAGAGGATGGTGCTGTCATGAGTGGGATTAGACGTTTTATAAAAGAAACCTATCGCATTACCCTTGCCTTTTCTACCATGTGAAGACATAGTAAAAAGATGCTTATAAAAACAGAAAATGAACTCTCAGCATTTTGGACTTGGATTTCTCAGCTTCCAGAACTATGAGAAGTAAATTTCTGTGATTTATAAATTATGCAGTCTGTGGTATTTTGTTAAAACAACCTGAATGGATTAAGCCATGCTTCATCTATTCTAGCCTATTTACATGAAAACTTTGTCAGGGATTAGGAGTTTGCACTGTGCTGTAAGAGCAAAGACAACACAAAATACATGGAATGAATAGGAAAACCTGCTGGCTGGTTTACTTTTTAGAAAATTTCCTAACAGTATTAAAAAAAAAAATCTAGAGAGATTTTGAAAGCAGTAAAAGTGGTAGTTATATTGCCTGCAAATAGTTTAGATTGCGGGCCCTCCATGTGCCCATTAATGGCAGATCTAAGAACTTTAAAAATCAACCAAGTGGAAAGTAGGATTGACATACTCATTAAAAGTAAAGCACTTAACCCAAACTCTCTACTGCACAGAAGGACACTTCCTTAAATGGTGACTATTTGGTAGAGTCGAGAGTTTAACCCTCCTAGGTCTTTTCTAAATATAAATACAAATCTTTAAAAGCCTCTAAGTAGTCTTTATGATTTTGGTCTTAAAAGTATTTTTCCACAGGGGTAAATTTAAAAAAGATAGACTCCTAATAATGTGGCAGTTAAGCTGCTAACTAAATAAACACCCAGGAAAATTTTCAAAATCAGTTGAAAAATAATACCTAATATCTGTTTATGAGAATTAATGACTATTAGCCACCCATTTAAAAATACATTTTAAATTATATCATTTAGGATTTTTGGCCAAAATTACTTTACCCTTCCATAAAAGAATTTCTCTATCCGTAACAGTTAACTCTGAGCTCACTCCAAATGTTAAAATAAAACCATATCATCGTCTTAATAGAGAATATTTATCTAGGAGGTGTTGGGGGAAGTAGGTGTACTCAGTGCATTCAAAACTATTTCAAAATTTTAACTTATTAGTTGATAAGATTCTAAGCCTGATTCTAAATTAGATTCTGCAAAATACTCTGGCCCACCAAGAGAGGTTTCTGCTAAGCTGAACTATGACATCAGGATCAAGTTCTGCTTAAACTTCCAAAGGTTTCCTTATTTCCAAATCAAGAAGATCAATGTAACTGAAAATACTTGTGAATTACTCAAAAAAGATTTCTCGTTTATTTGAAACAATCAGTTTATCTGGTGTGTCATCAAATATAAGTCTCCATAATCTCATCAGATGCACATACCCCATTTTCTCTCGCTTTTCACTTGAGAAGTACAAAGTATCCACACATTGCTTTAGAACTTCCATTAGTGTTTGTAAGACAAAAACATCCCCTAAATTGTGATGACAAGGCTCATACTCTTACTACAACTTTTTTTAATTGTTTTTAATATTTGTGCCTAGAACCTTCTTGCCTTCCTTGTGAAACTTCTGTTGGTTAATAATCCACACATCATTGAGGACCCCCCAACCTTAAATGATAGGTAAATGAGAACTTCCATTCCAACACCTGTCTGATCCAGGGAAGCTTGGATCAATAGTTTCTTTTATATCTTACTCATAAAGAGATAGCCTAATTGGGACCAAACAGAAAGGATCAAATTTATAAATATAATGTATGTTTTTAAAAATGCAGAATTGGAGAAGGGCATGGTGCAATGGCTTTTGTGACATGTCAGCTTGGTTGGCCACAATCTAGATTATCCAGCCACACACAGATTCAGATGCTGATGTAAAGTAAATTTATAGTTGTAATGAAAGTTCTTAATTAGTAAACCATAAGAGAAATTATCCTGTAAAACCTGGGCAGGCTTGACATAATCAGTTGGAAGGCATTAAGAGCAAGGACGTGGTACCCAAGAAAAGAAATTCTGATCTTACCAACAGCTTTGACCAGTGCACCTTAAGTCCTAACCTGCTTGTCATCTTCTCTTCTTGGCTGTCTGCTCTGTGGACGTTGGTCTAAGTTTTCCAACTCCCACAGCTGTGTAAGCCAATTACTTGTCTTTCTGTGTGTGTGTGTATAAGCAAATACATACATATATATGATATGTATTCAACTGTATATCCTATTGGCATGTCCTACTCACTCAACTTCTCTGGTGAAAAATGTGCTGAAATACATAAACTCTATACTAAGTTGTGATGACAAATCTCATCATCTATTCTAAAGTCAACCAAGGACATCACAAGGTGGTGAAAGGAAATCAGTGTAGCCATTTGGAAGTTATTTTGTTAGAATCATATAAAATTTCAAGTGAGTATGCACTATAACCTAAAGTTTGCATTTTGGTCATGCATTGTAGAAAAAAAATCATGCAAAAAGACACAGAAAGATGTTAATTGCAACATTAGATGTAATAGTTTAAAACTGGAAGTACTATAAATGTCTACCTTATAAAAGTGGTATAATATTGTCACCATTCTGCTGATACCCATGCACAGGTTAAAAATAACAAAGAAATTACATATATAATGACATTCTTGACAGTTATAAGGGCCAGAAATTTCTCCTTGAAATTCCATGTCCTTTTAATAATGAAATTAATAGTTAATTTCTTAACCTTCAAAATTCTGCCTCCCACTATATTTATACCTACATTTGAAATGTTTGTTTTAAAATCTGAGATTATCCTATATTCAAAAGTATCCTATCACCTAATAATATAGCTTGTACCTTTTTTCTTGTAATACACATATCATTTCACCATGCAGATCAGTGCCTCCTTGATAAGAACTTAGGTTATAATCACACAAATATTCTATCAAAACAATGAACAAAAATGCATCTTGAGGTTTTTATTTTATTATTTAAAGATTTATTTATGTATGCATACAAGCTAGGGTTTAGGTTAGAGATGTGAGGTGGTGAAAGGAGACAGAGACAGAGTAGGGAGCAGAACAGGCAGATCTACTGAAGTACACTGCTGAGGGGAGCAGGGGAGAAGCAGGAGAGGTCCACTGCACCATGTGGGTATCTCCCTGGCTGGGGATCAAACTCATTCTGCAGTGGCTCTGGATAGCTTCATAGTGCTGTGCTTAACCCGTTGCGCCACCAGGGAGGCCCACATCTTGAGGTTTTTAAACCAACTTTTAATTGTTTTGTCAAAGTATATCTAGTACATAGAAAGGCATGGGAAGTATTTAGTGGGAAGTATAAAAATAGCACTATTTCTTTGTATTTACTGCTCTGGACTTAACACTATTTAATAAGAGTCCACTAAGTGTATATAACTCAATTATTTATGTAAAACTAAGTAAAATATGCATAGAGATTGTTTGTTTTTAGTTAGAATTAGCAGGCCAATGTCTGGGGCATAAAGGATAAGTGGTGCTAATGCTAAGAGACAGTTTATGAAAGAAATTATTAGCTTCATTATATTTCATTATATTTCCATGAATAAAAATGAGAAATGCTTTGTAATTTTGACTAGGGGAAGGAGTAGGTAGGAGAAAGAGAGAGAAAGAGAAAATCTCTAATTGTGAAATGTACTTCCCAATATGCATTACTGTTCTTCACCACAATTTCTGGGTCATAAATTCCAATAAAGGTGATAGGGAAGAATAATTTAACATAGAGTGAACACTGAAAAAAATCTACACAATTTTCTAACATGAGCAAATTGGTATACTTTAATTTGTCATATTAATTTGAATGAATTTACTGTTTAACTTTGCAGGGCTCAATAAATATGTAAGAATTAGCTTCCCATAATTAACAATAATTTGAAATAAATTATTGGAGAGTGCTAAAATACACTGTTCACAAACAGAATACATGTTAGCAAAAGATGAATAACAAACATGTAGTTATAAAGACATTAGAACAATGTAATAATTGTGTAACAAAGTCAGTACATCAAAAAGAAGAGTAATTTTTATTTCAGCACTGAAGGTTATTAAGGCATGTATGTTTATGCAAATTTCATTTATTATGATGAAGGTTTTAATTGTACTCATTTAGAAAGCTAGACTAGAGAACTTAATGTTTTGTGTGAAATAAAGAAATAGGAACATTTTTGTGGGAAGGTGAATTTTAACTAATTTTGAAATAAATACTGAAAATGTTACTCAAAATTAAACAACATGTTGTCTTGGCATGATAAAGAATTCATAATTAATATTAGATTATTTAGGTTTTGAATGTCAACTCTTAATTTATTATAAAATTTCTATTGAGAGAGAATGCTTGGATGAGAGTTATTCTATCAAAATTGCTTTTCTGTATCAATTTAACAAAACATTAACTACAAATGTGCAATTGGTATTAGTACTTACCTCTTTTGAAGAATATTGCCATAGAAAAATTACAGAAGCATCTAATCAAATGTTAACAAGGTAGATTTAGCCATGAATAGAACTGTAATTTATTTGCTTAAAAAACACTTTGATGAAATAAGTCTTTCACTGACCTTGTTTTCTATAGATGTTATATAACAAAAATCATATTCACTAGAGGGGTAAATACTGAACTTTAACATTTAGGATTTCCTTTAGAAAAATGATAAATATCCATCAATGAATGCATTGGAGCTTAAAGAGTATACTCAATACTCAACATATTTAATTACTACAGAAAATTGTAATCACTAGTCAAATCATTTCCTGTAATTGCTTTAGTTAATAATTTTAAGCAAATAAACAAAAACTATGCTTAGATGACTAGGTCCAAGAGTTACTTACAACCCCTCTGTACCCAGCATATTGCTAAGTAAAAATGTACATGTTCCTGACTGAATAAAGAATTGATATTTTTCTCAAAGAACACTTTGATGGTGTTTCTAAAACTATGCCACCTGAGCATTTTCAAGAAAATTATTTGACTAGGTTATATTTTGTTAAACCTTAAAAGTCTGATTCTGATCTAAATAGTGCAAAAAAGCAAAAGAAAGAAATGGTTTGTGGACGTTTTTACTCTCTAGGTTTTTTTTTTTTCTTTAGCATTTTGAAATTTTAAAAACTTATGCTTGCAAATTAATTTAGTTTCTTCCTTCCTTGTTTCTCATTTTTAGTGAGGATTTGATCATTGTCTTCCTTCCTTCTCCCTTCAGTCCTTCCTTCCCTCCCTTTCTCCCTCCCTCCTTCCCTCCTCCCTCTTTTGTATTTCTCTCTCTCTTCTTTCTTTCGACAGATGCCAAAACTTTATAATCTCTAAATCTATTTAAGTCAAGATGCCAAGATAACTAGAAAAACAGTTTTACATAATAAAATTACACAGTTGAGAAATTTTACTGTTTAATCAACGTAGCAATACATTCAAGCTTGCAAGTCCTACAAAGTATACAACAGCGCCCTCTAATGCTATCTTAAAAAATAAGTGTATGGCAGTTTTGTTTTTTTCAGGATGTTGATTCCTTTTCATTTAGTAATTCAAGCATAAATAAATAAAATGCTATAAAAATGTAAACCTATAAACGTTTTTATTGGAAGGTATTTATGAGATGTCCCTGATTATTGTGTCAAGTTTATGTTACTTGAAATTCACCAATGCTTTAACATATTTGGTAAAACAATAATAAAATTATGAATTAAAATAGTCTCATACTTATTAAAAACATTTATTCATATTTTAAAATACATAATATATTCATATATAGGCATGTTGTTATTATTTTCTATCTGTATATTTCATAAGAATTATTAAGTATATTTTAAGGACTATTAATCTCTACTGCATGTAGTTTTTCTTGGTCACAAAAATCTATACTATCTTTCTGTTTTATTTTTGTGAAGTTATGTTAGTTAGCTATAACAATATTTATCATAATCATTTTCTTGAATTTTGCATACATTACAAAATTAGGTAAAAGGCAAGCCTTTTAAATCTAAGCCTAAAATAATGCATTAGAATTTAAATATCTCTAATCTCTGAATAATTAAGAGATTTCAGCATTTTTCAAGCCATTTCCTAAGACAGTCTGAAAATAAAATGTTAATTGGAATTGAATATTTGAGTAAAGATACAAAGGAGTGTAAGACAAAAGTAAAATAGAATTAATAGGAATTAATAGTAACAGTAATAAATTGACACTATGAAATAAGTCTAAGTCAAGAACATAATTATAAGACAAAGGAAGAATTTTCAAGATGATGTAATTTTTTTTTTAAGATTTAGTTATTTATGCATACAAGAATTGGGGGGTGTAGGCCAGAGATGTTGGGTGGTAAGAGTATTCACCAGAGACAGAGTAGGGAGCAGGACAGGTGGATTTACTTAAATACACTGCTGAGGGGAGCAGCAGGCGAGACAGGAGAGTTCTACTGCACCATGTGGGAAACTCCCTGGCCAGGGGATCGAACTCGTGTTGCAGTGGATACCAATAGCTTCATAGTGCTGAGACTTAACCCACATATCCCATTGCGCCAAAAGGGAGGCCCCGATGATATCAATTCTTTAATTTGGTTGCAGTATGGATAAGGAGAACCTCAATATACCCTAGCAAAAAAGGTTAAAAAAAAAAGATATTTACCTAGATATGTATAAAGCAAAATGCATCTTGGAAAGAAAAATTAAAACACTTCATTCTTACTGAGAGATTTAGAATTAGTAGTTAACTCTGTGGGAAAAGATCTTGGTGTTACCATACAACAGTGAAAACATTTCAGTATCTTTCATGTTTCAGATCTCATCACAGGCTCAAGATATTCTTCTGTGCACTATTAACCAAATATCTAACTTCTGTAAACTTGATGCTTCAACATCTGCCCCATATGCATTTGCTGGACAGTCATATACTATGTCCGAATCACCTAGATTAGGTCTCCTAGATTTCTTATCATATCACCTACTACCTTGTTCCAGGTGTGCTTTTCATATCCAAACCAAGAAAATCCAGAAACCACACTCCAACAACCACACCAAAGCCCCCTGGCCACTAGACAACAGTCCTAATCACTCTAGAACCAGGTACTGAACAACAAGGCACAACCACTATGCCCACAGTCTATGGAAATGATTTAAAGTAGCCAGTTCTATGTCTCCTTATCTTGCTTTTCCCATTCAGTCCCATGGAAATCACAGTAAAATCTCTTGTCCACAGTTCTCCTTCTGCTTGCTGACTGATCATGGTGCTTCTCCATGTGGCCTCCCCATGGGTGTTGGGCCCCCGCCTCCTGGGAAATGTGAGTAACAGGCTGTCTTTTCAATGACAACTGTTTCCTGATCTGTTCATTTTGTTTTAGCCTGAATTTTTCACCAATACACAAATTTATGCTTTAAAAATTTTGTGTCGAAATTGTCAGGTTTTTGTTGTTGCTGTTGTTGTTGTTTTGTTTTTCATTTAAGATCAAATACTCTTTGATGAGAAATACAGTTTAGATTCATTTCCTTTCCATAAATTATATTACTGTTATATGACAAAAACATTTGTGTCTACAAAACAAATTTCTGACAACTCAGTCTGGAAGTGAACCTAGATCCTAAATATAAATATTCACAATAGCTTTTAGTCTTCTTCCTTGGACCAGTTAGATGAAACGTTCTCTAATGACTAGATTCTAATGGCTGAAAAACTTGTCAGCCTTCCTAAGTCATAGACATTTACAAGTAGTGCCCAAGAGAAGATATTAATAATGCCAACAAAATAAATAGAAAGGCGTGAAAAAACTTCTCTGATTACTCAAAGTCAGTTCAGAGAGCAATAAAGATTGTTCACAAAGAGGAGTGTATTTTCAAAAGAATGTTACAGTATTATGTATACAGTATTTTCTATTTGAGAAGCCAGAAAATCGAATTGCCTAGAACTTACATTTACATTAAATTTCCAAGTGAATTAGTATTAAGAATTTAAATGTCCCTTAAAAAATAATTGCCAACTTTTAAAAGACTTCAAATTTAACTCCCCAGGATGTTATTAAAACATTAGAAATTTAATTGGAAAGGAATGATAATCACCATCTGTAGAAAACTTAATTTGAGTGGGAGACTGCATTGTTTTACACAACAAATATTTTCTTATTTAAATTTAACCACAATATCTATGAGTAGATGTTCTCACTCTTCAAAAAGAAAATATTGAGGGCCTCCCTGGTGGCGCAGTGGCTAAGGGCTGCGCTGTGGAACTGTCGGCAGCAGCGACGTGAGTTCGATGCCAGCCGGGGAGAATCCCACTGCTCCCCTCAGCAGTGTTTTTCCATCGATCTGCCTGTTCTGCTCCCCGCTCTGTCTCTGGTGAACCTTCTCACTGCCCCACACCTCTGGCCAGTATGCCAGCTTGTATACATAAATAAATAAATCTTAAAAAAAAAAAGAAAATATTAAAGAAAAAGTTATATAAGTTGTCCAAGGTCATATAGCTAGTATGTGTTAGGGATGGCAATCCCTGTGCTTTTATTATATGTTGGTTGTTAACTGGATACAAAATTTCAATGGTAGTTAGACAAAGAGTTTATTGGGTAATCAAAGTAAGGATTTGAACCCTGGAAGCAGTTTGACAGATTTTACTCTGCGGGAACTGTTCCACCAAACATAGATTGAATTTAGTTTGTACAGATAGGAACAGTGACCCATTACCTTTCAAAATGTAATTACTCTTGATTGGGGGCTCTAATTCTAAGTTGTTCTGACCTAAAGATATGTTCATGCTATCTGTGCACAGAGGAAGTAATGCAGGATTTATTCTCCTCCCTTCTATGGAATGCACTATACAGATACAAAGTTTGGGTACCCATTATTAAATGTTTTTCTGACTCCTCGGTCATCAGTGGGAGTGAAAGACTGCATTTACTTGCAGGCATCAGATTTTGCATAACTTTTTCAGACTTCAACTTTATGCAGATGGCCTTACTCTCTGTCAGAATAGGGAGGGGTCATTTTCCTTGATCATGTTACAGTATGTTCATATTCTCAACAGAATTTTATTGATTACTAAGAGAATGCCTTCTGGGAAGACTATTCATCATTGTATTAGTGACTATTTAGAAAACTGCATTTGTGTAGTTCATTTGTTTTCTTTCTTGGCTATTCAGAAGCTGCTTTCACACATGTAAGTTTACATTTACCTTTAACTCGATCACTAAAATAAAATTGTCTTGTTTCTTCATTTGAACAATATTACTCAACCTATAACTGACAGGTATTTTTGCTTGCATGCATGCTTTTAGTATTCAGTAATGCTTAGAATCACTTCTCAGTACCTAATCACTAGGAATTACTGATGAAAAGTGTTTGAAAATTACTTGTTTTCAAAATACACACGTGTGAGTTTCTAAACCTCTATGTCTCTTTCTGCATTTAAATTAAATCGATTGACCTTAGCACAAAATAATCCACATGCCAGAGTGACACATGTTGGGAAGTCCTATTCTGAACATCTTGGGGAGGCCTGTTCTAAATGCCTTTTATTTATTTTCAAAACTGAAAATTCTGCAACAATATATATTATGACTAGTAAATAAATCTTATCCCAATCCATTCATTCTTTAACTACTATAATTAGGCTGCAAAACTGTAGACAGTTGAGCAATGAGAAATTACTTATGTGAGAACTCACATAGCTATTGACTCTTCAATAAAATGCAGGAGAAGTTTGAAGTAGATTGGTTTGTGTTTCTTCATAGGATCTTTGTTTCCTTTTATTTTTATTACTTGGTTTGGCTTCTCTCAGACATCTGTGGGATTTGGATCTGATCTTTATAATTTAAAAAAACTTAATTTTTTTCTCTTGTTGGAATTTTATGGAGTAAGAGACATTAATCTGATAGTTATGGAATTTTCAATTTTTTCCTCAAATTTTACCTATGGTGGTTTATCCTGCTTCCTCAAGAAAAATACCATTTTCTTCTCTGTAAAAGCAGCTGTTCAAAGTTGTCTTTCATATTATTGAATAGATTTCCTTTTTAAGGTAAATATTTTGTAAGGTATATATATTTCTGTTATACTCATTTTTGATTTAATAGTTACTTGCATGCTAAAAATAACTCCAATACTACAGTAATGTAGTTGTGAATTCCCTTGAACTCCCTTATAAATGTTAGCACTAGCTTTTTTAATACTTTAGCGATTAATATGTATACATGAGTATGTGTTTATATGTAACAAAATTAAATACTTGGGTTAGATTCAGATCTTACTTAAATGCCTCTATGACCACCAATGCCAGCTGTCATTTATTCCTCATCAAATTGTATTTTCTAACTCACCTGTGGTGTGCTTGTCAGTGAGAGATATCTTGGACACATTCTGAAGAAAGTTTTGACACTATGTCAAAATCAAAAATTGCAATTACCGGGCCTCCCTGGTGGCACAGCAGTTAAGCACTGCGCTGTGAAGCTGTTGGCAGCTGCGATACAAGTTCGCCACCTGGGCGGGGAGATTCCCACATGGCGAGGCAGACCTCTCCTGCCACGCCCACTGGTCTGCTCAGCAGTGTATTTCTATCGATCTGTCTGTTCTGCTCCCCGCTCTGTCTCTTGTGAACCCTCTCACTGCCCCACACACCTCTGGCCTGTACCCCAGCTTGTATGCATAAATAAATAAATCTTTTTTTAAAAAATTGCAATTACCATTTCATGTGAAAATGCAGTTGCTAGGGATTACAGGAACTATGGCAATACTGTTAAAAATAGTGAAACAACTAATATGCCCACCAATCAAAAAGTTCTCTCTCTCCTCTTTCTTTGTCTCTATCTCAGAGGAGACAGATACATCATGTTCTCCAGAGTTTCAGGATTTGTTCCCTGGGCACAAAGACATAGGATTGTCATTGTATCACCCTGGAGGAATTAGACTGAGAAATCAGTGCTCTGTGAGTACTTTAACAATTCACGCTTATATATAATGATATAAAAGTGACAGTCATCTGTGTTCTGATATTCAGACCTTGTTGAGGAAAATCAAATTATAAATATACGTACAAGTTTTTCTGAGATTGCCCTGATTTCAAATGACTCTGTTATTACCATGGCCTAAGTTGTCAGAATGTCTTATTTGAGATGTAGCCAGTGTAATTGAATCTTTCATAATCCCCTTCCTCTGGAGAAAGACCAGAAAGGACTGGGGAGAATGTCAGAAAGTAAGTTTGGATTTGGTGGAAGCTCAAGGTTCGGTTAGTGGTGTGAGTTCCTAGCAAGTAAACCAGAGCCAAAAATCAAAGCCTATGAAATGGTTAGACTGAAAAGTAAAATTTTTAAATGGTTACAAACTAGAAGTAACATCCAGTACATTTTAGACTGGCTTTTAAAGCATTCTCACAAAGTTGACTTCAAGATCAGGGGAAGCGGAAGCACCTGACTCATTGTTCAGGAATGACTCAGAATATTCTGAATGAAAGACTGTAACTGGCAATGGCTGGTAAAATAAAAATATATATACCTTATTTTATTCACTTTTGTGGATATTTTTTGGTTGCATTGGTATAATGATATGGATGTTGGAATTAGCTTGTAAGGAATGATAACAGAATTAAAAATACAAAAATCTACAGAAAAAAATTTACTGGATGAGATTAACATCAGATCAGATGATGAATAGTTCTGTGGTCTGTAATAGAATTGGAAAAGCTATAAAGTTGAAGCATTTTTAAAAAATGCCTGATAAATAAGCATATCAGGAATATAAAGTCACCCAAGATGTAGGCAGTGGAAGTCCCAAAGGAAGGGATGCAAAAATTTCTACAGAAAATTATATTTGATGAAGTAATAGGCAAAAATTTTCCAAATTGTTTTTTTAAAATGTATAACGCACATACAAGAAGATTTCAACAAAACCTAAAGAGGTGAATACAAAGAAACAGCATGAAAGCACTTCATATTCAAATTGCTGCAACCAAATTTAATATAAATTTATTAAGTGCAATCAGAGTGGGGAAAGGTATATTACATACAGCCGAACAATGAGACAAATTACCATTGTCTTCTTATCATAAATGCAAGTCAAAAAATAGAAAGGCATGTTTATAACACTGCAAGAAAAAATAAATTTTGCAGGCTAGAATTTAAATTAAAAAATGAAGGCAAAATAAAGACATTTAAAGCTAAATAAAAGTGAGAGAAAGAATTAATGTCCAGAGGCATTTTATCTAACAGAAATACCAACAGAGATTCTCAAGCTGAGAGAATATGGTATTATAATAACACTAAGATTCACATTCAGGTAGGTCTAAAGAGCATTGGAAATGGTAAATATAAAACACATTTTTCTCATTTATTCATGAATGAGTATCATTTAAATGATAAATAACATTTGTTTAAAGCAAAAGCAAATTAACATACATGCCATAAAAGTCAAATGACATATGAAACACAAATTTGTGACAGTATAATAGACAATCAATGAATGTATTTTATTTAACATACAGAGATTTGCTCTATTTGCTTGGCTTCTTAAAATGTTAAAATCCCAATATATATTAGAATAATTTTTTTATTGACTCTCTTGGGTCAGTTTTCCCTGGTACAATGTATACCCTTCAGTATATAGATTTAACCTTCCATTATTTCAGGAAATTTTTTATTGAGTTGTACTTTAACTATTTATTCTGTTATATTGGGGATTGTTAGATAAAGGATGGAGTTTCTCCTTAGGTTTTGGTAATAGGTTTTTGTTTGTTTGTTTTTAGTCTTCTTGATTTTTCTTTATGTTTTGTTAATCCTGTTCATTTTCTCTACTAATTATGTATACCTACAGTGCCTATTTTGCCCTGTGCTCCTTCCTATTTTTGCCTTTATTTGCATTTTCTTTTAAAATTATTTCCAGAGTTTCAGAGCTATTTTTTTCTTATATTCTCTTGTTATTTAGTAATCTCTTCCATTGGTCCCCTTATCTATACATTTGATTCCTTCATTAAATTTTTTATCTTATGGTGGAATTTGGGGTCATACTTTTCATCTGTTTTGTGTCTGATTCTTGAGTGAATTTTCTTTATACATAGACTTTGGCATTCCATTTCATTTTCCTCATCATTTGGGTTTCTGTGCTTATATTTGCTTTGTCGCTTAATTCTGAGCATACTGGATTTTCAGCAAGTTATTAACTGCTGATTCCTTTGCAGGAGAAAGGGATCAGGATTCTCTGGTATCATAGCTTGGAACCTATTTTCTTGCTCCAGCAGTGGACTCTGTCTTCACAATATGCATCCACTTCATGTAGTTTTGTCTCTTCTGACTCTCATAAAAATCATGACTCAAGAACTGCAATGATTGGCACAGCCCCTTGCTTCATATCCCCAAAGGATATGCTTACTCCTTTCCCAAGAGACTTTCTCATCTTTAGAAAGTAGGTTTGATGTCCTACATTCTGAAATTTACCAACTATCTTAGCTTATCCAGGTTACAATAGCAAAAATACAGTATTCTGGGTGATTTAAACAAAATAATGATAATTCTCACATTTCTGAAGACTGGGATACCCAGAATCAAGGCCCCAGCACATTCAGTGTCTAGTGGTGGTTGTTTCATGGCTTGTAAATGGCCATCTTGTTGTGTCCTGACATGTGGAGAGCAGGTGGGAGTTCTTTGGAATCTCTTTAATCGTGGCACTAACCCATTGATGAGAGCTTTTGTCTCATGACTTAATTGCCCCCCAGTGATCTCACCATCAAATAACATTGAGGGTTAGGATTTTAACACATGAATTTTGGGGGGTGGTACAACCATTCAATCTATAGTACCAACTCTGAATCCCTCTAGGTTCTTGTGTGTCTTTCCTCTCTACTTAGCCTATATTTTGCCCACTAGTCCTCTGATTTAGAGAAATATTCATGATCGGTTTCTAAGATTGTCATTGACTCTCTAATCTTTATATTTTTTTTGTTTACCTGTAATATATGGATAGTAGAAGTAGTTCATAGGATGGTTATGATATTTGAATGAATTGATATTTGTAAATCACTTAGGACAAAGGAACACTTGGAACATACTGGGAATGTAAGCACTATTTAAGCATTTCTACATTAAATCCAAGACAGAACTACTCTTTGTGTGTCTTTATGACCCTTTTCACTCCTACCTATAGCAGGAACACCATTGCTTCCCACTTGTAGTTTTCTAGTCTCAGAAAAAAAATGGTGGTACTTATATATTATTTGTAAATGATTGGTTTTCTCTGGCCAGACTTCCTCTACAAACATGCCATTTTTTTCTCTTTTTTGCAATTACTGGTTTTTTTTGGAAAATGTGGGAGACTATTCAGAATGCTGCCATAATCCTATAGAAAAATCACTGAAACTTGCAACTCTGGAGTGACTTGTAGTACTTCTTTCACTTAGGACTGTTTTTTCTAAATTAGCCTGAAGTGGAAATGGAGTGTCTTACCTATGTTGTTTGTTTTGTCTTCCAAGAATCTGACTAAATCAAGCTCTATAACTATGAAAGAAATTAAATATAAGAAACAACAAAACATGTTTTAAAATCTTAGACAGAGTAGATAAACCTGTTTGTCATGGACTAGGCATCTTCAGCATACCCAGACACGCATCATCTGTGCTGTGGGACATCACTGAATCCACAAATCTGATAGACCTGTGGTTATACACAAGCTAACCCAGTGGTCTATAGCAGGCAATATTATGCAAGACACTTTATTTGTTTTATTAAAGTGACTGTTTACTTTAATGAGAATGAAAAATAATAATTTCTCTAATATCCAGGTAACAGTAACAACATTTTTACCAAGTTGATTTTAGCAACCCAGCAGGAAC
Source organism: Scalopus aquaticus (assembly GCA_004024925.1). Lineage (NCBI taxonomy): Eukaryota > Metazoa > Chordata > Mammalia > Eulipotyphla > Talpidae > Scalopus > Scalopus aquaticus. Next base: position 62,861 of record PVIJ01002947.1, read on the forward strand.
ACAGCAGAAAACAGTGTGAAAATTAACAGAAGCACATTAGGCTCATTTGTACACACCCACACACTGAAAGTGCAAAAATAATAAATCTGTAAAATTACTAAAAAAGGGTGAGAATGCATTAAAAATCAAGGCATTTGGAAAAGAACAAAATAAATAACAGAACTTCTACAAAACTTAATTTTCTTGTAAAACTTTCAGAGACATAATTTTCAAGGTGTTTTTTTTTTTTTTTTTTTTTTTTTACTGTGAAGCAGGAAAGGATGAAGTTTTCTTTATTCCGATGTAAGGAAAATGAATGCAAAAGTGAAAAGATGGGGACAGGGGCATGGGGGGGGGCAGTAAATCTTTGTTTCTTGTTCTTGAAACTCTCAAAGTTTTCTCTGCACCCAAATCAATGATTAGACAGATTGAATTCCAAATTTAAACTGCATTGCTGATAAGGCCTAATTTCAGAGATAGAACCTGACCCCCCCCCCCCAGCTAACACTCCCTAAGAATTTAAATCAAGGAAATTTTGAGTTTGCAAATATAGTTACCCAAGTCACTGTTAAAACATGTAGAAAGAAAGAAAAAAAGTCTCAAAGTCCCATGCTTAGGGATTTTTACAGTTTAAGTCCACTTCAATAGGAAGGTGGCACCATTACCTGTTGGCCCTTCAAGGTTGGAGGAAGGAGAGCTAAAGACTAGGGCTATATCCTTACCTGCAGAGGCCACTGGAATAATAAAAAGGCATGCTCCAACTAATACAAGGTTTCTGTACTTCTTTGTTTTTTGAACTAGCCTTAAGGATGAGTTTGTGAAAATAAATTAAGACTGCCCAACTACGAAGAGTCTATTCTGTTGCTGTAGCAACAGAGTCAGTTACCATCACTTATGTTTGGCAAAGGCTCAAAGACTAGAAGGGAGGTGAAAAAGTTTTATGGTAAAAAAAAAAAAAGAGTAGCCTCTAGGGGTATTCTGACTTTTGATACAAAAAAATTGCTAACAAGCCAACTAGAAACAGAGTAGCATAGATGTTTGGTTTGGGGAGCATAGTTGGCTTTTTCTCGCTTATCATAAATTGAAAAGATGCCAGAAATTAGAGTTAGTAGTCATTTGACCCAGTCTGGACTTTTCAGGGATGGTTGCATCCAAGATTGTGGTTTGGCCTTTTGGACTCCCAGGTCAGAGTTCTGTTGTCTTATATGTCTAGTTGTCTGTCTAATATCTCTGGAGTTTTAATGTTTTGATCAAAATTTCAGCCATACCGAGAATGCAATACTTTTTTCTGTTTCCTTTTGAACAAAAATTCAAAAAACGGAGAACTTAGATCATCTATATATTGAAGACAGAATTTACCTAGATTGAATGTAAATTTGATATCCCATTTAGAAAGTCTACAAACTGAACATGCTGGGCTACATAAAATAAACATGCACATGTAGCTATCATCCCATCTACATTATCTCTGAAAATAAAATTGTACAAAGTCATCATAAGAATTGTTTAGCATAAACCTTTCTTAAACCAACAGAGCTCCAAGAAATTGTTACATATCAGCAAATAAGAAACCTTATTTTTATGTCCCTGTTAATCATATTAATATTAATAGATTCACATGTTGGATCTTTTCCTAGGTCTATATAGACTTCCATTTTTAGTTTTATTCCAGTCTTGATAAAGATAATCTACTATGATCAATAGATACAAATGGCTTTAGATTTCTGGAATCTCTCTGAAATAACACTATTAGTTTCTTGATTTTCCTACATATTTCTTAGAAAACTTTAAAAATGCTCATCTTTTTGTTCCTATCTAATAATTGAAGTTATAAGGATGCAACTTTCAATTAATCTTCATTTGCATATTTTGTCACAAAGTAATGTTTCTCTTTTTGTATTTCTTTTTAAAAATGCTATGTTCATTTTTTTACTGTACACAATTTTAGTATCCCTTCATTTCACTAAGATTTTTTAAAACTAACAAATCCATTAAAAGTACTTTAGTAAAATTTTTCAATGGCTAACCATTTATACAATGAAGTGAATATTTAATTCCTCTTGACTTATTTGATCTCTGTGATATTATATCTTTATAGAACTCTTTCCTTCCTTGAGTTTTGTGTATGAAAATGTTATTTTTTCTTTTTGCTTAATTTGCTTAATTTTTGCTTAATTCCATTCTAAGCAAATGGATCCTGTATTCTGACTTTGTAGGAAAATGGTTAGGAGGGTTAACTGGGTTTCTGATATAATGACACAATTTGGGCAAAGGAACCAGAATCTAGCTAATGATTCCAATGGGTACAAAGATAACGATAATCTGAAAAGATAAGAGAAAAGGTATAGTGAGAGGAAAATGGTGTACCAAACTAAATATTAGGTCCAACATGCCTCTGAGTCTTTCTGTGCTTTTTCTTGTCTTTTTTATTTTTACTTTTTCATTTATCTTGCTTATAATCTGTTCCCTCTCTATTTTCTGTTCTATAGCTCTCTGCTTTACTCTTCTTTCTCACCTATGTTTGTCCCCCTAAGACTTTCTAAGAAAACTGGTTCCATATTACAAAATAAAGTTGTTTTACTTTTGTTAAAGCTCAATTTCCTCTTAGCCTCATTAGTGTCTCTGTGGGAAAATCCTGCAGTTAAAGGTTTATTTTTTTTAACACCTAGTCACTTTTGTTTCTGGTTAAGATAGAAGATAAATAAACAATGGAGAAATTGTGGAAGCTTTATTTTTTCTCAGAAAAACTTGGTTAATAAGTTTGATATTTCCTATAAAATTGAAGTTGTTTTTTGTATTAAACTGTTAATATACATTCAACATTTTCATGCAGTTACCCTAACCTGAGACCAAAGTTAATACATGGGTTGGGGGCATCCTGGACAAATACAGGGAATAGAGTGTAATATGTCATTCGAACAAAAATCATAAATGCTTTATAGACAGAACAAGACTTACTATTGCTTTGGTCCATATCTCTTTTATAAAAAAGTTCTTAATATTTTAATGCTAAAGAATGTTCATGTTAATGAACATGTTAATGTCCTTTCCATGCCTCCCTTTGGAGTTAATCAATGCAAATGACACAAATACCCAAAAAGTAAATTTCTGAAAATTGACCACCTATTGTCTTTTTCCTGATTCTTTGTTCGATGTTTCTATATTCCTGATATGGGTGAAACCATCTGATATTTACTGTTTTCCTTCAACTTATTTCACTTAGTGAAGACAAAACTTGCAAATTGACTGTAGATACTGTAGGAGAGGGAGAGAGAAAGGGGTCAAAACAGGGGAGGGAAGACCACAAGGGACTATAGTGATGGATCATGGGTGCTATGATGGTAGAAGAACTACAGGGACTACACTGTACAAAAATTAACAATGATGCAAGAAAATAAATAATTTTAATTATTAAAAAGAAAAAGATCAACTTTAATGCATGAAGGGAAATTATGATCTTACATGCAAATGACCCTTCTGTTGAAAACATTTGCCCTAAAATTATTCTATCACAGTTGCTCTTACAATGCTTGCTCCCTATAGTAAGAATAATAACTCATTATTCATAACTAGTCCAATTCAGCCTGAGGACTTTTGACTGTACTTAGAGGAAATAGATGGACTAACACGTGTGGAAGAGAATGGAGACTTCTCCAGCAAGCAAACTCTGTTGAGTATATGTAACAGTCTTCCACAGTGAGGATCTAGAGAGTGAAAGAGCATTATTAGGAAATCCATAAACAAGGGAAAATTTCACAGATGTTACCTAGAGAAAAACAGGAGAAACCTACTTAAGCAAAATATTCCAAAACAAACAAGTTTTAGAGCCAGTTTACCTCTCACAGTTACTAATTATGTGATCTCTGCAAATTAGTTAGCTTCATTTCAATTTTGCTTTCTTACTTGCTTCGATTTGCTTATCTATGAAATATGTATAAAGTCTCAACTCTGTCGTCTTAGAATGTAATATCATGTTAAATATCTACCATGAAATTATTCCATTTACTTTCTAGTTGAGGCTAAATATGTTAAGGTTTTTAAATTCTATAACTATAATAAAAGGAGAAGGAATCACAGTATAGTTTATGAGATAAGATTTTTCTTCTACTATTGCTTAGAGAGTTAAGTAAATGGCTATACATAGAAAAGAAATATGGAGCAGGTTAAAGATGCCAACAGATTACCTAAACTAACTATTTTCATTAGTCATATTAAACAAATAATTCCTAAGGATATAGTCATAACATAATAGGAAAAATATCTAGATCAGGACTCCTAGGGTTGGAAAGGTGGCTGATTCCTGATATACTTTAACTTGCTAGTTTTGTTTTGTTATGAGACAGTCACTCTTCCTCTATAAAGCTAACCTTTCTAGTATAGACACGGAAAATCTAAATGATTTTCTGTCCAGTTTTTATGATTGTCAAATAACAAAGGTATGTTAAAATACATTGAAAAATAGAATATGATGGCATGTCTAGAGGTACAGTTAGTTTTCCAGTCTATTGATTGATGACTTCTCTCAATTCACACAAATCTGAGCAGAAAACTAAGGCAGTGTGTGTCTTGTTTTTTATCTGAATACTTGGACCATGAGGGTCATGTGCTGTTTGTGCTAGTGAGAGTCCACTCCCAAAAATCAATAGGAGTTCTGAAACAGTCTGAAGTGTGGGGGTATGGGTGTTTTCCTCACATTTTCAGAGTAATCTTGAGTTCCAGCTGGATATTCTGTAATTTGTCTCAATCCCATTGCATTCTATCCAGAGACAGCACCAGATTCCATGTGCTAAGGGTTCAGTCTTATGAGACAGAACACATTAGATGCCAATTACAAGTCCTGTTGTTACCTGTACTTACTGACTGGCTATAAATCAGAGGTTCTCACAGCCCTCCCCTTTGGTTGAGCTCATTTGCTAGAGCAGCTCACGGAACTCAAGGAGACATTTTACTTACTAGATTACAAATTTATTATGAAAAGATGTAACTCAGGAACAGTCAAATGAAAGAGTTGCATAGGACAAGGTATGGGGAAAGGATGTGAAGTTTCCAGTCTCACTGAGAACTATACTCCGCAACTCTTTATGTGTTCACCAACTCAGACACTCTCTGAATCCTGTTCTTTTGGGGTTTATGGAGGAATGATGACATAGCCTGTATTAATGAAATTATTGGCCTTTCATGATTTATTAAAACTCCTTCCATGAGATCAGAGGGATGGGACTGAAATTTCCACTCCATTAACCACTGGGTTGACTCCAGTGGAAACCAGCCCCTTTCCTTAGGTGTGATCCAAAAGTCATTTCAACATAACAAAAAATATCTTTGGAACTTGTCATTTAATGTCTCCCAAAGATCTTAGAAGGTCTGTGCCAGAATTGGAAGCAAAGACCAAATAAATATTTCTTATTACAAACCATAATAACACAGTCACCCAAACTCTGTAGCAGTGTGAGCTGTGTCCAGCCCCTTGTATGTGGAAAATCTTAACATTACCAGAAAAGAAAACTTGGAAAGAAATAGGGAAGATAAGTGGTCTCCATGGGAATCCCATGCTTATTAAACTTTCTAAGACTTCTTGTTTATTGTTAACTGCCTTGAAACATGAGCTCCATTTCACAACTGCTTGCAGGTAATCCACTAAAGGAATTCTAAGACAACTGATAATACAGTTTCCACGACATTCAGATTCCCACAAAGCATCAACTTTTTGTTTGCTAGATTTATCACCCTTCCAAAGTCAATACAAAAATAAAAGAAGAAATCCTTTCCTTATTTTTCCTTGTTCTCTGATTTTAAATTAATGAATAAAAGTTCTTTATACTGCAAAGAGACCCAGTTGATGTGTTATGCATCAGGTACTTCACATGATTCCGAACAATTTGATTTTATCAAAAGACAAGAGAGTAAAACCCATAGGACTTTTCTGTTGGCCTTGGATTCCATTCATGCGAAAACTCATTGTTAATAATGTAACTCTTGAATATTCATAATTATTGTTATCTCTTGGCAATTAAGGGATCTCTTTTACTGTGAGAAAAATTTTCCAGAGTTTGAAAGGAGAATTTCCCTAGAGTGGTTGAGGCCAGATTATTTTATTGCTGATATCTCAATATTCACCCAAGATATTGCACATTTTATTATTTCATTGTTGATCTCTTTATTATCCACTCAATTTCTATTTCCTATATGTTGTCACAATTCATATTTTATTTCTGGAATGCTTTGCCTTCCTCTCTGTTTTTTTAAATTTAATGTTGAGAAAATGATATACCAAATAAAGAAGTAAATGCTAATAAAATTCAAAGTTTTGATAACAATTATTTCCTACCATTGACTCAATCTTTTTAAAACTCTAGAGTATGAAAATGATATATTCTACAGGTGATTTTTTTCAGAATATTTGTAGAGAAAAAGGGACCATGTTCTGCATTCTGTGTAAAGAACTGTACATGATTCTTCAATTTTTCCTCTGTTGACATTAATTAATCAAAGCATTAAGTCAGAGCTTTATCTTCAAGTGAAAAGAAAGCCTTATTTGGGGTCTTTAGGAGAATTGCAGTCTAAAAGCCACCACTCAGGCAAACCATGAAAAAGCTCCAAAGCAGGGATAACAGTATAGAATTTAAATGTGTAAAGCTGCTACCTATAGGTAAACTAATAAAATTCTTTAAAAGGGGAAGAAAGGAAGGGATACCTATATGTCAGTGTGGTGATAGATTTTCCTCTTGAGGCCAAATCTAATAGCATTTGTCGATTTCTGTGAGCAAACACACATCAATTCTCCAAACTCCCCAAATCCCGTGTGTCAGGATATTGGTTTAATAGGGGTGATATATGCAGTTGTAAATCCAGGTTACTGAGCAATCAGGTGTAGTAGTAATTGTACATATGCTTCAGTTCCTTAATCACCTCCTCTTTCCATTTTAGATGTTCCTTGAATCACCTCTGATTCTATGATTTGTAAATCATCTTTTACCTACAGCAGCAAAATGCATGGGACTTCCTAAATATTTATGCAATTTTTATATTTTTTTATTCAACTAAAAACTGAAGGTCTGTGTTATAAAGAAGTTCCAGTGTAGGAGTTTACAGATTTTGATATCTGTGTTGAAAGATAGCTTCTCAGGGGCTTCTTGGTGGCACAAGGGGTTTAGTCTCAGCACTGTCAAGCTATCAGCAGCCCCTGCAGCACGAGTTTGATTCCAGGCCAGGGAACTTTCCACATGGCACAGCAGACCTCTCCTGTCTTGCCCACTGCTGCCCTCAGCAGTGTGTTTCAGTCAGTCTGCCTGTTATGCTCCCTACTATCTCTGGTGAATCCTCTCACCCTACCCCCACCCCTCTGGCCTACATCCCAACTGTTGTATGCATACATAAATAAATTGTTAAAAAAAAAAAAAAAGAAAGATAGCCTCCCCAAGATGTCTGTAAGGTCTGTCATTTTGACATGTAGGTTATTTTGAGCTGAGGTCAATACTGGTCTGTCACCATCTTGAGAAACTTTTAACACTCCCTTAACTATCTAGAAGAATGAAAATGTGGTTCTTATTCTAGATTAGAATTATTAGAAAATAACCTTTTTATTAGACAAAGCTATGTGATAGGTCAAATCTGTTGTGTGATATGAGTGTGCTCTAGGTCTCTATCCTAGTCCTTAGCTGAGGATTTATACTCCCATTTTTCCTCCCTGACCTTGGAGTTCACATTTCTGCATAGATTCACCATGTCTTTGTAACCATTTTTTTTTTCTCCCATTAATCTGCTGATGCTAATTTGGTTACTCCACCAGACCCAAAAAAAACCCAGATGAGTAGGGGGAATTTTCTTATCTTCCCCCACAGTTTTTATTCCATAGTTGATAAAGGCATACTACATTCACAAAATCTAAAAATTGTCTATTGAGCATCCACTATCTTTGTTCTTTTCTTTATATGACTACGGGATAGTAAATATGATAAAGGCTAGATACTTCCCATAAAGCATAGTTATCACTGACATAGAGAAAGAGGTAGCCATGAAATCCTATGAAACAAAGTGAAAAATTATTACATAGCCTAACAAATACAAATAAAGCATGGTGAAAGGTCAGAAATAAAAGAAGGTATTTGCTTATATGGAATATTAGTATGGGTTCCTATGAACTGGCCACTCATGGGCAACTGTGACCTATTTACTATCTGCAGAGAACAATTAGAAGATTCTTAAGTAGGTATGACGTGAGTGCTAATAGGCAGAACAATGGAGAGGTGAGCATTCTAGATAGAAGGGACACTGTGAGCAAATTCATGGAGACGGAAGAATGCAGAATATGTTCTAAGGAAAAATGAGAAGTGTAAACTTGGCAGACAATGTGAAGCAGACTATGTGAAGTGGCAGACTATGTAAAGGGAAATTAGATCCCAAATGTAGGTTGCACTCATTCTGGGATGGGGTGTGGCACAAATATACATATTACTTAACATACTATTTGTTAACCCTTAAAGACAGATACATTATTTTTAGTCGAGCAAGTTTTTAGAAGATTTTCCTTCCTTTTTGTGTTTTTCTTTATTGCTTTGGTAGAAAATGCATTTCAACCCAATTGTAACAATCAAGCATGCTGGTGATACAGGTCTTACATTTAAGTTTTTAAAAATTGCAATTTCTGGTGGTGCAGGGGTTAAAATCTCAGTGCTATTAAGCTATTGCCAGTAACTGCATCCTGATTTTAATCCCTGGCCAAGGAGCTAACCCACATGGTGCAGCAGACCTCTCCTGTCTAGCCTGCTGCTCCCTCAGCAGTGTATTTCAGTAGATCTACTTGTTCTGCTTCCCATTTTGTCTCTGGTGAATCATCTCACCCCAGCACCTCTGGCCTGCACCCCAGCTCTTGTATGCATAAATAAATAAAAATAAATCTTTAAGAAATAAATTAAAAAAATGCAATTTCCTTTTATAATGCAGCAATTTTCTTGCTGAGTTAGCATTGCTTTTCAGAGCAGTTATTTCATATAAAACAGTAATACTTTGAACTTGATGTGTATTATTCCCCTTTCTATCTCAATTTCCTAATATCATTCCAAGGCATTTTATCCCTACAAAATGGTGTTGAGTTTCTTTGTTGTTTCTTTTTTGAAGGAGAACTGGTTAGGTACTGGTATTTTGTTCCTGAAATCTATTATTGTAAGAAATATTTGATATGTACAATAGAAAAAGTAGAATCTTTTCATATTTCTTTGATATTATTAGAGGCAGAATCACATTACAGAATTCATTCTTGGAGTATAGTAATGTGATAAAAATCAACCACCCACATCACTTATTTTCATGGGAAAATATTATCATAGATACAATACATTCTGAAGGTTTCATATGGCATCACAGGAAATGTATTGCAGACTAGCAAGGACTGAGTACTCACTGTGATTTTCTATAAAATGTACCCACATTGAGCAGAAAGTTATCCATTAAAATGCTTGCATTATGAAACAAAAATTCTTTTTGCATAACACAAAAACATCCAGTTTGACATTCTCCTAAGGTATTTGTAAAAGACATTTTTTAAAAGACAGAATACAGTCACTTAATATAATAAAACATATTCTTAGCAGACTTGTTTTCCCTACTTATCCTCCTTGTCACTGTGCATTCCTTTTCATTTTATTCATCTACCACACAACTGCATTCTGTTAGCCACTAAGTATCCTATATTTGGAAAAAAAACCTTTTTTTCATTTTCCCTGAATAATAAATACTTTACTTTCCTTAAATATCCTTTTAAGTGGCTCATTTTTAATTATGCTGCACTTTCTTTAAAAAATGTATTTCATCCCAAACTACCAGATCTTTCGATCACCTTGATTTTAAAACATCAAATCACTTTTCTAAAAAGAACTCAAATCCTTAGGATCGTGTTGTTCTTCAAATTGTAATGAAAACAATATTCTCTACCTCAAAAAAAAGTAACTAACTCTACAAACTACATAAGTCAGAACTAATCGTGCCATAACTCCTTTTGATTTTTCATTTACTAAACTGCAATGAAGCTTTTCAGAAATTTCTTTACCTTTAAAAAACTTTATCCGGTGTGATCTTTCTTTAGAAATAAGATGTCTTTCCTTAAGCTAGTAATTGTCTTGTCTGGGTAACCATGGGTATAGATATATTTTATTCAGTTTGACTTGTTTCTTGTCAAGGTATGATTTTTATACATTGAATTTTCCATTTTCTGATATAGTCAGCAATAATTGTACTCAACCTAAGCAACTACAAGCATCCATGTGGTCTCAAGGGATAGACTTCTTTCAATATCACTTACCTGAGGCAAAGAATTTTAGCATTCCTGTGGTCTGATCATTATGCTTTATTCTCATGTTTTTTCCTCCTCCTTTACAACACCCCAAAAGATGAATGAGCAAACTAGATTCCAACAATTGCACAAGAGATGAAATATGAGAGAAAAAGAGAAAAAGATTGACTCTCCTTTGACTAAATAGGTAGCCTCATATAAAAAATGTTCTCATTTGAACACAAGTTACATAACTGTGTTAGATATTTGCTCCATCTTTTCATTCTTTTCTGTTCTCCATCTGTGCATAATACAATCATCACAGCTACAGTTAAATAAGATTGATTTACAAAAGCAAGATCTAAAGCTTATTTCTTTAAGGAAGAGGTAGTAATAGAGGTAATTAACCTTAAATTTGATCCTAGAGCAGGCCAAGTTTGTCAGAAAATAAAGATAAAACGTGAAAAAAAAGCATTTTTCAGTGAAAATAGGAACAAATGATAAGCTACAAATTCTGAATTATTTGTGAATATGATCAGTAGCAAGGTAGAATGTGTTCAGAAGTAAAGATGGAATAGAATCATGGGCTTGATGCAGAAGAAAAGGGATTGCAGAAATCTCTGGCAACTGCAGCGCTCAATAACTGTCACTGGATATGTTCTGGCATAGGGGAGGCAATGAAAAGGGATGACACAGAGTGGCAGTATGGGGGTGCTGTCCAGTGATCACAGGTGGCAGATCTAAAAAAAAGTTTTGGTTTGAACACCTGCTGAAGGTTCATTGTACTGTACAGCTTAGTGGCCGTGGCCTGCAAGAGAGTAGTAGAGTGCATGACTGGAAGAGAAGATCCTTCAGAAGCAGAAAACATTCTGCAAGGCAGAAGTGAGGGGACCCAATATGAATATTAAGGAAACAGAAAAAAGGAAACAAACTTTGAGAGGAGGAATAGGAAAAACTGACCCAAGTTACCTGCATAGAAACAGTCTGGTAAGAGCATGCCCATGAAAATTGCCCTCATTTAAATAGGGACAGATTCACTGTGTTCAGTCTTCATTTCCCAGAGTCTCATTCTCCTGTTTTATGCCTCTGTGTTATATATCATTTACTCAGGAACTTGCAATTATTATTACTAATTGACTTGTTAGTGTTTTTCTTTCCTATGTAGGAGCTTTGTGTACCTCATATTGTAGCAAGTTTCAGGGGAACAATTTGGCTCTTGTCAGATTTCTACATGGGATTGTCCTGTCTGGAGTTTGTTTCTGTACTAGTTTCTCAAGTTGGGATCCCCACTCCACCTACTTGTATAAATGGGATGCCATACTAGTATCTCAAACCCATTTTGGTTCTTCTAATGGTATATTATCTTTTTTGCATTTAAAGCCCTTGACAGAGAAAAGTCTTCTTTACCACTATGTTGAGTCAGTGGACAGCAGTTCTCATCCTCTTCAACAGTATTACAATCTCCTTTTCTTAAAAGCTAAGCTGCATGTTATAACCTTTAAACACTACCATAGCTGGTACTGGAACAAAAACAGACACACAGACCAATAGAATTAAATTGAAAATCCAGAAATGAAGCCACACATAAATGGTCAACTAATCTATAATAAAGGAGCGAAGAAAGTACACTGGAACAAGGAAATCCTCTTCAATGAATGGTGCAGGGAAAACTGGACCTCTGCATGCAAAAGAATGAAACTAAACTACTTCCTCACACTGTACAAAAAAAAAAAAAAACAACTCAAAATGGATTTTAAAAAATTGAATATAAGACCCTAAACCTTAAAATACATAGAAGAAAACAGGCAGCATACTCCATGACATACATCCCAAAAACAAATTTGAAGGCTCATCCCTAGAAGCAAAGAAAATGAAGGAGGGGGCTCCCTGGTGGCGCAGTGGTTAACGCTGCTCTGTGGAGCTGTTGGCAGCGGCAATGCAAGTTCTATGCCCAGCCGGGGAGATTCCCACATAGCGCCGCAGACCTCTCCTGCCTCACCTGCTGCTCCCCTCAGCAGTGTATTTCCGTAGCTCTGCCTGTTCTGCTCCCCACTCTGTCTCTGGTGAACCCTCTCGCCGCCGCCACGCCTCTGGCCTGTATCCCAGCTTGTATGCATAAATAAATAATTTTTTTTTAAAAAAACAGAAAGAAAATGAAGGTAAAGATAAATAGCTCGGACTACATCAAACTAAAAAGCTCCTGTACAGCAAGAGAGACAATAACCAAAACAAAGAGACAACCCACAAATTGGGAGAAAGTATTTGTACTTCTTACAACCAACAAGGGACTGATATCAAATATTTACAAAGAGCTGACACAACTCAACAAAAATGAAGTAAACAATCCAGTCAAAAAATGGGTAGAAGAACTAAAAAGACACTTCTTCAAAGAGGAAACACAAATAATAGCCAACAGGTTTATGAAAAAATGCTCATCATCTCTTATAATCAGGGAAGTGCAAATCAAAGGGACAATGAGATACCACCTCACACCAGTGAGAATGGCCCATATTACAAAAACTGGCAACACCAAATAGTGCAAGGATGAAGATAAAAAGGAACCATTTTACACTGCTGGTGGGAATGCAAAAATGGTTCAGTCGCAATGGAAAACCATGTGAAGGTTCCTCCAATTACTAAAAAATGGATCTACCTTATGATCCATCAATTCCACTCCTAGGAATCTGCCCAAAGGACACAAAAACATTAATTTGAAAGGAAACCCACACTCCTATGTTTAGTGCAGCACTATTCACAACAGCTAAGATAGGGAAACAACCTAAGTGCCTAAAAACAGATGACTGAATCAAGAAGATGTGGTATATACACAAAATGGAATACTATTCAGCCATCAAAAGATAACCTCACACCATTTGCAGCAACATGGATGGAACTGAAAGGGATTATGCTCAGTGAAATAAATCAGTAGGAAAAAGAAAAATATCAGATTGTTTCACCCATAGGAGGAATATACAGAAACCAAATAATGGGTCAAGAAAAAAAGACAAAACTCACAAACGAACTGTAGCTCTAAGACGTACAGCTGGGGAAGGGGAGTACAAGGGGTCAAAATGGGAGGGAAGAGCACTAGATTGATGGGAGATAAGGTTGTGGGAGATTTGTGTGGATTTATTCATTTATTTCACAAAAAATGATTAACAATGTAAGGCAAAAATAAATAAAATGTAAAAAAACAACACAACCATAGCTTCAGCATTTACCCTGATCAGGACTTAAGTTTCCTCTTTATTTCTGACATTTGATACCTCTTCCCTCCCGCCACATCTTATTTCAATACATTAATCTCAGCTATATTTAAATATTGGTATTTTGTACATGTTTTTAAAGGATTGTATCAATAGAAGGATCCAGATTAATTTGGTCAATGAATTATCAATTTTGAGTAGATTACTGAAAGTTAGAGTTAGCAAAACTAAGTTACAGAAACTCTATAGTGAGACTTCTTCAGAGTATATTTGGTAGAGGGAAATAACTTTCATTTTAGAAATTCTTGTACATTTTTTCAAAATTTAGGAAGATTATTCCTAACATCAGTATGATTGTGAGTCAAAAGAACAGAAAGCATTCAGTTCCAACATGTGTTAATAATGTCAGTTTACCTCCAAAGATCCAATTTAATTGAAAGTTAAGTGAAAAATCCTTGATTACACATTTAAGGACTGTGAAGTATTGAAATTTTCTTTGTACTTTCTCTTAATTACCTAGAAGAACCAAAACTGGGAGTCTGAGCCTGAATTGAGATTATTGTCAGAAATGACCTTTCTAGCAGAGAAACCTGGGTATGTGGCAGGGAAAATATCTAAATATAGAGTTTCTGTTTTTGTCATGTGAGTCCCCCTCCTTTCTCTTTGAAACCTCAGGTTCATGTCCCACTCCTGATTCATTAGCTCAGGATATATATACTCCATATCGCCCTTTGAATTTGGATTCCAATGTTTGAATGTTTTTTCTTTTTTTAAAGATTTATTTTTTATTTATACATACAAGCTAGGGTGCAGGCCAGAGGCGTGGGGCGGCAAGAGGGTTCACCAGAGACAGCGGGTAGCAGAACAGGCAGATCAGAAATACACTGCTGAGGGGAGCAGTGGGCGGGGCAGGAGAGGTCTGCCGCGCCATGTGGGATTCTCCCTGGCCGGGCCTCGAACTCGCGTCGCTGCTGCCGACAGCTCCACAGCGCAGTGCTTAACCACTGTGCCACCGGGGAGGCCCCATGAATGTTTTTTCACAAGATGCCATTTGAGAAGAGTTTGTATGTTTATGTAGGTTCCCTGTATGTATGCAATTAAATTTCTTTTTGGGGGCCTCCCCGTTGACGCAGCGGTTGGGCGCTGCGCTGTGGAGCTGTTGGCAGCGGCGACGTGAGTTCGATGCCCGGCCGGGGAGAATCCCACATGGTGCGGCAGACCTCTCCTGCCTCGCCCACTGCTCCCCTCAGCAGTGTATTTCTGATCTGCCTGTTCTGCTCCTCGCTCTGTCTCTGGTGAACCCTCTCGCCGCCCCACGCCTTTGGACTGTACCCCAGCTTGTATGTATAAATAAAAACTAAATCTTAAAATAAATAAATAAATAAATTTCTTTTTTGTCCTACTAATCTGTCTGATGTTAATATGATTATTTAACTATCTTCAGAATAAGCCAGAGGGGTAAGGGAAAATTTTTCCTCCTTACTGACAATGCTGAGCTTAAAAATTCACAATAAAACTTGACCACTGCAAAGTCTTTGAAATACTATATAAGTGACAGAATACCTAATTATTTGTGACAAAAATTCACATAACTAAAAATGGTTTAAGTCCATGAGAGTGATTTAATTTCACCATTGATATTTCTGTTCAATAATACAAGATAAATTAAAATATTTTCTGCAAAGTATCTGCTGATGAATATTACAATGACTAACCATAAACTTTAAACACTGTTTCAACAAGCTTTGTAAATTTGTACAACTAAGCTGTTTCCTGCTCCTAATATATTTTCACCACCATCAACTGTGATACATCTTAGCAGATTTCACCTCAGTTTGCACCAGCCATATGGAAAATATTCTTGCCTATAGTTGTTCCATGCAGACTATTCATAAAGACAAATTCAATTGTTCAGAACTCAGTATTGACTCCTTTTATAAACATCGATAACTGAGCAGTATCAGTAACACCTAAAGAGCTAAGAAATTACTCAAAATTGTTCACCTTGTTTTCTGTTGACAATAGAGTTTACTCATATGTCTACATATCAAGCATCTGTTCTTCTGGAAAGAATACCACTTTTAAGCAAATTTTGTTTGAAAATCTAGACACATTTATTCTGCTGCAATTAAACATGGTTTAATTAACTCACCATAGGCAAATAACTTTCCTTATTTGACTAACAAATGAGCCACTCATTAACTTGCTGCAGAAAGGATCAGCTTAGGCATCAGTAGAACCATTACAGGTCATCTTTCCCTCTGACCATATTTTATATTTTTATTTGTGTGTAGAAATATACTATCATGAGATATTCTGTAACAATTTTACCTTTTGTGTGCTCTTTCAAGCTTTGGGGATCTTTAACTGTGAGTGGGATCTAAACCTTGAATTCCAGTGATGCTGCTTGTGGTGGGTCTGTCTCTATTGGGTTAACTCAAAGACACCTACAGATGTATCAAATTCAGAGACTAAAACTTAGCTAATTTTTCTTCCGGTTTTCCCCTGATACTTTACACAAAGAACACTGGTGGTAGTTAACATTTATTTTATTTTATTGAGGTTATATTGTTTAGCAGCAGTGTATATGATTTAGAGATTTAGAGGAATATGATTCAATTGTTTGTCACCACACCATATCCACCACCAAGGTACCCACAGTCCTCCACCATAGCCCATTGTCCCCTCCCCCCTTTGCTTTAACCCTGCTTTTCCTCCTCTGGTAGCTTAATTTTACAGACATGTTTCTAAGGTTTGTTATTGGTTTTGTGTTATCTGACACTTTGTTGTGTTTCTTTATATATATATAGTTAATGCAAATGACAAGAGTCCATCATTTTTTTATTGCTGAGTAGTATGCCATTGTGTGCTTACACCACATCTTTTTAATCCACTCCTCCTTTCTTGGATAATTAGGCTGTTTCCATAACTTAGCTGTTGTAAATAGTGCTTCCATGTACATAGAAGTACATGCATCCCTTCAAAATAGTGTTTTTGAATTCTTCAGGTAAAAAAGTGGAATTAGGGCCTCCCCGGTGGCGCAGCGGTTGAGCGCTGCGCTATGGAGCTGTCGGCAGCGGCGATGCGAGTTCGACGCCCAGCCGGGGAGAATCCCACATGGTGCGGCAGACCTCTCCTGCCTCGCCCACTGCTCCCCTCAGCAGTGTATTTCTGATCTGCCTGTTCTGCTCCCTGCTCTGTCTCTGGTGAACCCTCTCGCCGCCCCACGCCTCTGGCCTGTACCCCAGCTTGTATGTATAAATAAACAAATCTTTAAAAAAAAAAAAGTGGAATTATTCAATTTTATGGTAGATCTATTTTTAATATTTGAGAAACCTTTATACAGTTTTCCATAAGGACTTGGCCAGTCTATATCCCCACCAACAACGTATGTGGGTTCTTTTTATCTCCCTCATCCTTTCCAATACTTGTTGCTTCTGGGTTTATTTGTTTTTGTTTGTTGTTATGGACCATTCTTGTAAGAGTGAAGTGGTATTTTATTGGGGTTTTCATTTGCCTGTTGACCACCTAAATTTCTTCTTGGGGGAAGTATCTATTTAACTGTTCTTCCCATTTTCTGACTGGATTATTTGTTTCTTTTTGGTTGAACTCTCTGAGTTCATTATAAACTGTAGATATCAGCCCCTGTTAGATGTTGGATATGCAACATCTAACAGCAGTGGATATGCATAATTTCTTTTACTTCGCTGAAGCTTTCTAAGTTGATTTAGTCATGTTCGTTAATGTTCTCTTTTGTTTTTTTCCATTGTAGATAAATGTACAGGCATTTGGACCAATGTCATGGAGCACTTTCCCAGTTTGTTTTTCCAATGTGTTTTAGAGATTTGGGCTTTACTTCTAAGTTTATAATCCATTTTGAGTTAATTTTCCTGTATGGTATGATATGGTGATCTAGCGTCATTCTTTTGCACGAGGCTTTCCAGTTTGCCCAACATCATTTAATGAAGACTTTTCTTTCTCCAATATATCCTTTGTCATAGATTAGTAGTCCATATTGGTGTTGATTTATTTTTAGGCTCTCAATTATATTTCAGTGCATCTATTTCTGTCCCAGTACCATACCAGCTTTGTGGTATAGTTCAAAGCTTTGGAATGTGATACCACTGATATGCCTCCCTTTTTTGTTAGAATTCCTTTAGTTGCTTTTGTTTTGTTTTGTTTTGGTGTGTGTGTGTGTGTGTGTGTGTGTGTGTGTGTGTGTGTGTGGTTCCAGATGAATTTCAGTAATGTTTGTTCTATTTCTTTGAAAAATGCTATAGAAACTTTGGTAGGTATTGCAGCGAATCTGTATAATGCTTTGGGTAAGGTGGCCATTTTAACAATGTTAATACTTCCAAATCTATGATCAGGGAATATCGTTCAGGTCCCCCCCCCCCTTTGGTATCTTCTTCTATTTTCTTTAACAATGTCTTACAGTTTTCATTGTATAGCTCTTTCACTTCCTTGTTCAGTTTATCCCTAGGTATTTAGTTCAATTTGATGCAATTAAAATAGTATTGTTTTCTTGATTTCTTTCTCTTCTAGATCCTTGTTTTCATATAGGAACTCAACTGATATTTTTAATATTAATTTTCTAACCTGTCACTTTATCATACTGATGTATTATTTCTATTATTTTTTTCCAGTGGAATATTTGAGGTTTATATCATGTCATCTGCACATAGTAATAGTTTTACTCTTTCCTAATTTATATTTCTTTTTTTTTTAACCTATTTCTTGCCTAACTGCTTTAGCTAATACTTCCAAACCTTTGTGAAAATTAGTGGTAAAAATGGATATCCTTTTAATGTTCCAGTTCTTAGTGAAAATGCTTTCAGTTCTTCATCATCTGAGAATTATGTTAGCTCTGGGTTTATAATACATGTACTTTTTTATGTTGAGTTATATTACGTCTAGCCCATTTTATGAGTTTTTTTAAATCATAAATGGATATTGGTTCTTATCAAATGCTTTTCAACATCTATTGATATGATCATATTATTTTTATCTTTCTTTTTGTTGATGTGGTAAATTACATTGATCAATTTTTGGAATTTGAACCATACTTATATCCTTGGAATAAATCACACACGATTATGATTTTTTTCTGATGCATTGTTGAATCATGTTTGCTAAGATTTTGTTGAAGAGTTTTGTATCTGTCTTCATCAAGGATATTGGTCATTAATTTTATTACTTTGTGATTTTTTTGATTTTTTAATTAGTCAGTTTTTAATTGAGCTGTAATATTTGGATAACCCCAATATTTAGATAACCCCATCAGGTATTACCTCCATAGTTCAACCACCACCAAATTGCCATAGTCCATCACCGTACTCCATGTCCCCCTTCCCTCTCAGTGATGTTTTGTGATGTTTTTTCTGGTATTGGTATCATAGTGATGTTAGCCTAAGTGAATGTATTTGGAAGTGTTTCCTCTTTATCATTCTTTTTTAGAAGTTTGAGAAGCATAGACAATTGTTTTTGAAGGTTTTGTAGAACTCAGTAATGAGACCTTTAGTCCCAGATTTTGTTTTCTGGGAGTCTTACATTTCTGTTTCAAGTATCAGTAAGGCCAAATAGACATTGTTTCACAAGTTACCTCTTGTAATCAGCCTATAGGGAGTATTGGCAGAAGATAGAAAGCAGTAAGAGAAAAAAAGGGGGTATTTATGCCTTGGTTTCAATTATGCCTATCCCAAAGGCAATATATCCTGTGTAAGAGCTCCCTTGATATCATGGTGCCTTTAGTTGTGATAACTCTCCTTGTTCTATCAAGGCAAGACAGTGGCTCCCTGCTGTTGAGAACATCAGATAATACCCAGCTTTATGATTTCCCTAAGTACTACCCACACTTTTACAAATAATGCCTTTAGTGGACTGTCCTCAGCTATCAATTATTTTGGTTATTATTTTCCTTGTAAAATATCACCTTAAATATAGTGGTTGAAGACATATCTTATTCATGATTCTGTCATTCAGGAATTTGGACAGGGATCCACAATGATGGTTCATTCTTTCTCCACAGCATTAATGTGGTATTTGGATTGTAGCTAAAGGATCTAAGATCTAAGGTCTCTTGATCTGAGGATTTCTTGGCAGATACTGCATCAATTAAAACTAGTGATTTCCACAGTATTTTGAAGAGTATATTAGAAATGGTATTTTAAACTATTGGCAACATAAAATAAATGAAATTCTTGTTAAGAGTGACTACCGACAGAGTCAGCTGAACTGGGAGTATAAAAAAAAAACCTGTAGAGCTGCCAATTGAGGAAAAAAATGTGAGTTCAGTTAGAGTACCCTGGACAGAAAAAAAAATGGTTTTGAATATGAATCCAGATCAATTTTGAGAACTACATATCATTCTAAGACCTATTTCAAACACCATTTCCTCATTATAGCCTTTGCTGATTCTCTCCTTTGAAACCCTGGAGCACTTCATACTATTTTCACCATAAATCATAATCTTTGTTATTGAAGTGTCTTATTTCCCAATTAAGCTGTGATTTATTTGAGAAAGTAACTATGTCATATTTATTTTTGCATTACCGACATTTTCTATAATGGAATCTAGAGCAAGGTAAATGTTTAGTAACTGGTTTCTCAAGTTCTGCCTGTCCCTCCATCATTGTTTTCTAGGTTTTGCTGCTGTTGTTAAGTATAAGATACAAAAAAAGTACAAAGATAATATAAATACAGCTTTATGAACAAGTACAATCATGTCTACAATCATGTAGCCAGCACCAGAGAGAGATGCAAAACATTACCAACAGTCTAAAATTCCCCTCATAACACATATAGTCATACTACCTGTCCACCCTAAGGGTAACCATTATCTTAACATCCAATAGTATAGATTAAGGTTATCTACCTTTGAATTTGATATAAATACAATAACACCAAGTTTTCTCTTTAGTGCCTGGATTTCTTTATTCAACATTACATTTCTGAGATTAATTTACATTGCATTTCATTCATTCACATAACTGTATAACTGTGCTATTCAAATGTAGTCCTTGGAACAGTTATATTAGCATTACCTGGGATCTGTCAAGATTACCATCTCTCTGCCATATGTATAGCTGTTAAAGTCAATTGTGTGTATTATGATATTTTGATATCTTAAAAAGCATTAGTGGTTATGGAAAAACTGCCCCTCTTTGGGAAAGTTAATTGTTAGAGATAGTAAAAGACTTAGTCAGAAACCTGTCTTTTTTATACAATTTACAATCCAGTGTTCTCTCTTCTATTTGACCTGTGCACTCACGTTGGCAGCATCCCTCTGCCTTAATCATTTCAGATGCCAGACAACTAAAGACCACTTCTGTAGCCTGCTGCAGTTATGCAAACTTGCCGATCCTAAACTGTTTACTCTGCCTTGCCTTTCCTGTAGAATTACCAGAAAAGGCTTCGGGCATAGACTTTGTCCTCACACCTCCTTTTGATTCCTGACTAAAACATGGTGTTCCTTCTGTGGTCCTGCTTGGGATCTTGCCTCTTATTTCTAGGGCAACTGTAAGAGCAAACTTTTTTTAAATGACGTTTAGTTTCTCTGTGCCATCGCTACTTACATTTATTTATAAATTAAGACCCAAGCACAGAACACCATAACATATTATGTACTTACTCATCTCTGTCTCCACCAAACTGCAAACTCCTTCAAGAAAGAATTTTTTTTTATCTGACACACTGAAAGCAGGGCTTGAAAAAAATTACATGCTCATCAACAGATTGTGAAATTTAAAAATGAATAAAATAAAGATGCAAAATACCTGTAAAATCATTAGCACTAATGAACTGAAATAATCTCCTTGAAAAAAATCTCCTTATTAACAGTATAAAATGATAAAAACATCTTCAAATTCTCTGAAAAATATTTTTGAACACTTACTATGCAGAATATAAAGTTCAGTGTTTTGGGAAATATAAACTGGAAAGAGTATTGATGAATGTTTTCAAAGTGTTCTATTGTATTAACATGCATTATGTACTCAAGGTTACCTGTCTTCTATTAAACCTGTCAAGTTTTCTAGCATGTATGTCCCATAAAGGGACATAAAGAAATAAAGTTGCGGAGAAAGGGAAAGGAAGGGAGAGGAAGGAAAGAGAGAGAGGAGGATGTTAAAAGGGTGAGGGAAGAGGGGAGAAGAAAAAAAAAAAAATACAGACTCCCGAGAGCTAACTTGTTATTCAGTAGAACCAGGTCAGTGTGCTTGTCTAAGTGGTGTAAAAAAAAAAAAAAAAAAAAAACAAACCTCCTAACTCCTGAAATGTCTCTTTCAAATTCAGATGCAAAATTGCATTATGAGAAATATTTTAAGTCTTCTTAATACTGTCCCCAAGGTCTAGTATTCCTAAGAGTGACAACAGTCTAACCTTTTAAAGCATTATCACAATGTGAAATATTCTCTGGAAGATAAGCAAAGAGAATAAAGGATTAATGGACATTTAAGAGGACTTAAGTATCAGCCTACCAAAAAGGAAAATGCCTCTATAAATGATTAGTTGGTCCGTTTACATTATCATTTAGCTTGGGCAAATCAGAATCAGAAAGTCATTTACATGAATACTTAGGAAGACAGTCTACTGCTGACTTGTCTAATCCAGACACCTTCAGATTTGTGTGGGTGAAGGAAAACATATTCAGTAGTTGCAGGCACATTTTTTTTAAATGGTTGAGGCATTTAAAAAATATGAAAGTCAGTTTAAAAACATTTTCCTTCCTTAAAACTAGTAAGTGCATATAGGGCATCCAGATGTTTGTATTGTATCAGATCACATATACTTAATAATCACTAAGGAGGTTGGATACAGTTTGCTGGTAGAGATACAGATGATGCTATGTGGAGAAATCATATAAAATAGTTGTGGTCATTAGATAAGCAAGTTTTCAAAATATATTTGCAAATCAAGAAAGTTGTTTGAAATGTTGGATATATCTTTGGAAATGTATGACTTTATGTATCAGATGCTATTTAAGTGCTATGTTCATTTGCTTTGCATCCTTGAGCAATCTGAGTCAAAAAAGCTGCACTGTATCCAGAGTAACAGTGAATAAACTAGTTAAGAAAGGGATATAAATGGCTACAGTATTTGGAGCATTACTTATTTATACTACCAATGTACATTCATTGCTAACCTTCAAATCTACAAACTTTTAAAAAATGAATAGCATAGGAAGTATGCTGTGCACTTTCTCATTGATCTCAAAAACATTCCAAAGAGGGTCTTAACAAATTTGAGAATGGTTTTAAGTCCCCAATCTCCAATGGCAAATTATTTCCAAGGCAAAACATGTGTGTTTGCTCTTAAAACCATCACTTGCCTACTGCCCCATCTCGGTGTTAGGCATCATCTCTATGTGACATCTTCAAATTCTACTGCTCCTAACAACCCACAGTCTGAATACGCTTTAGCTAAACTAATCTTTCAAATCTGTGAACATACCAAAAGAATTAGCGTTTGGGGCTTCTACTATGTAAAGTCTTGAATGTCATTTTATCTACATCTACCTAACTGCTTCCTTCTTATAATTTCACATTTAACTTAAATAGCAGTTGCTTAGAATGGATTTCCTCTGTAATGTGTCCTAATGTACTATCATGCTTCCATTTCACATTCAGCTTATCTTTTCAGCATTTATCAAAATTTGTAAGTTTACCTTTCCTTACATGAACCAGTCTATAACTTCTATGAAGTCTGTCCTCTTACCACCTTATTCAGTATGGCCTGTTACATAGTAGGTCCTTGCTAAATATTTGCTTAATAAAGAAATGAAAATAGGCACATGCCTATAATGTATATGTAAAGAATGTAAGGTAAAAATTCAGTTACAAGCATTAATGATATGTATTGTTCAGGATTTTGTGGGTTGCAGGTACAAAAACATGAAATCAAATTAATTTAATGAAAATAAAATGTTTTTGATTTTTATACCTGGAAAGTTTAGGGACATATTTTATTATGGGTAGAGCAAAATTCAAGTGATCATATAAAATATTTTTGACTAATATGCAACCTCTCTTTGACTTGCTTAATTCTGCAATCAAATTCTCTCAAATAATAAACATAAACTTGCCATTTCTGATGTTCTTTCTACCACTTAAACCATATGAAAAGGGTCTCTCTTTTAAATACTTATTTTATAAGATAAATTTCTTTAATGATGCCACTGAGATTTTTCAGAATGTTTTACAAATATAAATTCATTTATTCCACATGACTATTTTTTTCCATTTTATACACGATGGTAGTTAATTTCTAGGACTCCACCTTTGTTGAGATTATATTCCAGTGGGGGAAGGCAGTCCATAAGAAATAGACACGATAGTATGTTATAACATTTTAAAAGGTAGAACATGCTATGGAGAAAGGAATATATGAGAGGATTGGGAATACTAAGGGAATAATGGTTCCAGTCCAATAGACACTAGTTTAGTTAATGTGGAGTTTTTCATTTACAACTGAATGAGGCCCAAATTATCTATTTACCTGTGCCTATCCCAATTCCAAGAGTAAATCCAGAGTCCAAGGGAAATAATCTATTACCTACTGTTGTAAGAAAACATGTAAGTCAGTGTTAAAATGAATAGGCTCACAGGGCCAAGATGATCAAAGTCAAAGCAAGACTACTGAAATCAGTTCCCCAACCAGGTTACACACAGTCTACAATTTCATCATAGATTGATTCAGTTAATAAGAATTAATAAGTATATGTGAGATATTTCTGAACTTAGTTTTCTCAAATTTTCTATGTTGACATTCAAGTCCCAGGTTCAATTTTATGCTATCAAGATAAATTGTTTTGCATGGAACATACCTCTCTATACCTCTGATTCTTTGATTGTATGTTATTTCCCCAACTCACTGAGGTTTTCAAGCATAGCAATGTGTCTAATTATGTTTTCATGCGATCAGCATCACAGTTATATTACTCCAGACAGTTAGAAATTCATCCCAGTTCCTCTGAAATTGCACTCCATGAATTTACTACTATTTTGCTATTGTTCCAACTATTATGGACATGCCTTTCTTATTTGTACTCTCTGATATTCAAGATAGCTAAAAATTTCCCATCTTGACATATTAGGTTAACTTTGTTTCAAAAAGTTAAACTTATGGATTTTTTTCTTCTCCCTGATTGCCTATCTCTTCTTGATATTTTTCTAAAGAATCACTGTTATAAATTGACTCATAAATGCTAATTTTCCCAGGTCTTTTGTCCTGAGGACTTTTCTAACTTTATCTCAGTTAACTCAAGTTTTGCAATGAGATAGCTCATTCAACTCTGATTTTTGAAATTTAGACTAGAATATCTGACTCATTTTTGAACAAAATTTTGTAATATTTTAATTGCATAGTTCTTATAATAATACTGAAATTTGGTGTGATGTTACCTATGTGAATACTTGACTTCTATATGTGTCATTAAATACTGACTGTTACTTATTAATTAGGTCAGAGTAAGTTATGTTTTAAAATTCTGGATTATCAGAATATCTTAAACCATGATATTTACTATCTATTTTTTATTATTATTTTTAATGCTATTTTGATTTATGTCTT
The DNA here is from genome assembly GCA_004024925.1 of Scalopus aquaticus. NCBI lineage: Eukaryota > Metazoa > Chordata > Mammalia > Eulipotyphla > Talpidae > Scalopus > Scalopus aquaticus. Next base: position 87,881 of record PVIJ01002947.1, read on the forward strand.
TTACATTACTGTGTATTGCCTGTAGGTTTCCCACCACCAATTCACCTGTGAACCATCACCACAGTCCCCTGTGCTCCCCTCTTCCTTGTTCTGAACCCCAATCCTCCCCCTTCTCTCACTGATTGTTTCTCCTGTATTTGGTTCTGCTATATTCCTGTTATAAGGGAGACCATTCGATATTTTTCTTTTTCCTTTTGGCTTATTTTGCTGAGCATGATCCCTTCTAGTTCCATCCAGGTTGCTGCAAATTGCATGTGTTTACCTTTTTTGATTGCTGAATAGTATTCCTCTATATGTACCACATCTTCTTGATCCAGTCATCTATTTTTAGGCATCTAGGTTGTTTCCATACCTTCGCTATTGTAAATAGTGCTGCAATAAATATACGGGTGCATGCATCCTTTTGTATTAGTGTTTTTGTGTCCTCTGGTATATTCCCAAAAGTGGTATTGCTGGGTCGTATGGAAGCTACACTTTTATCAGTTTGAGGAAATGCCATACAGCTTTCCATAGTGGTTGGACCAGTTTGCATCCCCACCAAAAGTGTAGAAGAGTTCCTTTTTCTCCACATCCTCACCAGCATTTGTTGTTGCCTGTTTTTTTAATGTACGCCATTCTCACAGGTGTGAGGTGGCATCTCATTGTGGTTTTGATTTGCATTTCCCTGATTATAACTGATGTTGAAATTTTTTCATGTAGCTGTTGGCCATTTGCTTTTCTTTGGAGAAGTGTCTTTTTAGCTCGTCTGCCCATTTTTTAACTGGATTGTTGACTTTGTTTTCGTTGAGTTGTGTGAGCTTCTTGTAGATTTTAGTTATCAGTCCTTTATCAGTTATATTGTGTGCAAAGATTTTTCTCCCAATTAGTAGGATGTCTGTTTGTTTTGATTATTGTCTCTTTACCTGTACAGAAGCTTTTAGTTTGATGTAGTCCCAGCTGTTTCCTTTACTTCCTTCACTTTTTGGGATGTGTCTTTAAAGATTTTGCTGAGATGTATGTCGTGTAGAGTTTTGCCTATATTTTCTTCTATAACTTTTATGGTTTCAGGTCTTACGTCCAAGTCTTTTATCCATTTTGAGTTGGTTTTTGTGCATGGTGTGAGGTAGTAGTCTAGCTTCATTTTTTTGCATGTAGCAGTCCAGTTTTCGCAGCACCATTTGTTGAACAAGCTAACCTTGTTCCATTGCATATTCTTTGTTCCTTTGTCAAAGATTAGTTGTCCATAGACGTGGATTTATTTCTGAGTTTTCGATTCGATTCCATTGGTCTGTGTGTCTGTTTTTGTTCCAGTACCATAGTGTTTTAATTATTATGGCTATGTAGTATAGTTTGAAATCTGGGAGTGTAATCCATCCATTTTCTTTCTTTTTAGTCAGGAGAGCTTTGACTATTCGAGGTTTTTGTGGTTCCATATGAATCTCATCAATATTTGTTCTATTTCATGAAAAATGTCATTGAGATTTTTATCGGAATAGCATTGAATCTGTAAATTGCTTTTGGTAGGATGGTCATTTTGATAATGTTAATTCTTCCAATCTATGAGCAGGGGATGTCTTTCCATTTTTTTTTTTTGTCCGCCTCTATTTCTCTTAATAGTGTCTTATAGTTTTCTTTGTATAAGTCATTTATCTCTTTTGTTAGGTTTATTCCCAGGTATTTGATTTTTTTTAGGTTTCAGTTTTGAAGGGGATGATTCTCTTAATTTCTTCTTCTTCTGACTGAGTGTTTGTATATAGGAAGGCTACTGATTTTTGTGCATTGATTTTGTATCCTGCTACTTTACTGAACTGGTCTATAATTTTGAGTAGTTTTTCTATGGAGTTTTTAGGATTCTCTATGTGTATTATCAAATCATCAGCAAAAAGTGATAATTTAAATTATTTCCCTATTTGGATTCCTTGTATGTCTTTCTCCTGTCTTATTGCTCTGACTAGGACTTCCAGTATTTTATTGAAAAGCAATAGTGAGGGGCCTCCCTGGTGGCGCAGCGGTTGAGCGTTGCGCTGTGGAGCTGTCGGCAGCCCGCGACGCAAGTTCAACGCCCGGCCAGGGAGAGTCCCACATGGTGCGGCGGACCTCTCCTGCCTCGCCCGCTGCTCCCCTCAGCAGTGTATTTCTGATCTGCCTGTTCTGCTCCCCACTCTGTCTCTGGTGAAGCCTCTCGCCGCCCCACGCCTCTGGCTTGTACCCCAGCTTGTATGTATAAATAAAAATTAAATCTTTAAAAAAAAAAAAAAAAAGAAAAGCAATAATGAGCATGGACATCCTTGTCTTGTTCCTGATCTTAGGGGAAAGGCATTCAGTTTCTCACCATTGAGGATAATATTGACGGTGGGTTTGTCGTATATGGCTTTTATTATATTGAGGTATGTTCCTTCTATCCCAAGGATTTCAAGGGCCTTTATCATAAATGGATGTTGCACTTTGTCGAATGCTTTCTCAGCATCTATTGATATGAGAATATGGTTTTTATTTTTCTTTTTGTCAATGTGTTGGATTACATTGATTGATTTTCAGATGTTGAACCATCCTTCTGTCCCTGGAATAAATCCCACTTAGTCGTGGTGTATTATCTTTTGGATGCATTGTTGGATTCTGTTGGCTAATATTTTGTTGAGTATTTTTGCATCAGTGTTCATTAGAGAGATTGCTCTGTAGTTTTCTTTTCTTGTGTTGTCTTTGTTTGGTTTTGGTATTAGTGTAATGTTGGCTTCGTAGAATGTGTTTGGTAGTATTCCTTCTCAATGTTTTGAAAGAGTTTGTGTAAGATAGGGATTAGTTCATTTTTGAACGTTTGGTAGAATTCGTTTATGAAACCATCTGGTCCTGGGCTTTTGTTTTTGGAGAGGGTTTTGATTACTGTTTCAATTTCACTGCTTGTGATTGGCCTGTTTAGATGTTCTATATCTTCTTTATCTAGTTTTGGGTGATTGTATGTTTCTAGGAACTTGTCCATTTCCTCTAAGTTGTTGAACTTGTTTCCATATAGTTGTTCATAATAATTTCTGATTATTCTTTTGATTTCTGCTGTGTCTGTTGTAATTTCTCCTCTTTCATTTATGATCCTATTTACTTGTGTTTTCTCCTGTCTTTTCTTTGTAAGCCTAGCTAGAGGTTTGTCTATTTTGTTTATTTTTTCAAAGAACCAGCTCTTGGTTTCATTGATGTTCTGGATTGTTTTTTGTCTTTTTTTTTTTTTAATTTCCATTTCATTTATTTCTGCTTTGGTTTTTATGATTTCCTTTCTTATGTTGGCTTTTGGGTTTTTTGTTGTTCATTTTCTAGTTCTTTGAGATGGGAGATTAGATCATTTCTTTGGGTTGTTTCTTGTTTCTTGATGTGAGCCTGTATTGCTATTTATTTCCCTCTTATTGCTGCTTTTGCTGTGTCCCAAACAGTCTGGAACATTGTATCTTGTTTGTCATTCATTTCTAGGTATTTTTAATTTCTTCTTTGATCTCCTCATTAGTCCAGTGGTTTTCCAGCAGTGTGGGTTTCAATCTCCATGAAGTAAAAGGGTTCCTTTTTTTCTTTTCATGGTTTATTTCTAATTTGATTGCTCTATGATCAGAGAATATAGTAGGTATGATTTTGATCTTAGTGTATCTGTCGAGGTTTGTTTTGTGACTTATGTGATCAATCTTGGAGTTTGATCCATGTGTACATGAGAAAAATTTGTATTCAGAGTTTTGGGGATGTAGTGCCCTATAGATATCTGTTAGGCCCATGTGGTCTAAGTCCTTGTTTAGAGCTTTAGTGTCCTTGTTTATTTTTTGTCTTGTTGATCTGTCCATTGGTGAGAGTGGGGTGTTGAGATCTCCTACTATATATGTATTTTCTCTGATGTCTGTTTTCAGGGATAATAATAATTGTCTTATATATTTTGGTGTGCCTTCATTTGGGGAGTCTGTGTTGATGAGGGTTATATTATCCTGCTGAATTGTCCCCTTTATCATGATGTAGTGACCATCTATGTCTCTTTTTACCTTTTTTAGTTTGAAGTCTATTTTATCTGATATAAATATAGCTGACCCTGCCTTCTTTTTTAGTCCAGTTGCTTGTAGGATTGTTTTCCAGCCTTTTACTTTCAGTCTGTGTTTATCTTTTGTAGCTAAATGTGTTTCCTGTAGACAGCAGAAGCTTGGTTTCTGTTTTTTGATCCATCTTGCTACTCTGTGCCTTTTTATTGATGAGTTTAGTCCATTTATATTTAGAGTTAATATTGATACCTTGACATCTATATTTGCCATTCTATTTGTCTTTTTGTGCTTTTATTCCTTGTTTTATTCTGATCTTCTTTTTTAATCCTCTGTCAGTTTTGGCTTTAAGACTTTTTTTACTATCTCTTTATAAATGTATTTGTTACTAGAAAAATGCATTTTCCTCCTTGTAAATGTATTTGTTACTAGACTAATAGTAGTAAATGTGCAATAACAATAATGATTCTAACAGGGAAATAGCCTTAAAGCCTATTTTCATATGAATAACTGAGATATAACAGGAGGATTTAAGGTCTATGCATCAGGGCTGAATTTGATGAGAGTGATCTGGAGACCATTTTTACAAATGGAAATTGACTCATGCAATTCTGTGCCTCAATTCAGAAATTATTCTAAACTTAAAACAAAAACCCACGGTGATTCCCTATGCAAATTTTCTCGAATTGAATATTCCTAGCCTCTAAGGGCTTGAAAAACTCCAAAAACTTACATAGAAGAGAAAATTGACAGTTGTCTTTTACTGGTTGAATTACTCATCAGAAGAATGAAGAAATGGGAAACGTTTACATTCAAAAAAAAAAAAAACAGGAGAAAAAAAGCTGTAGGGCAGATTGACCCCCAAATAATACTCTGAATGTTACCATTATTATCTCTTTTGTAGAAACATAACCAAGTATTTAGGTCTTTCTGAAGAAGTCACAGGAATGTCAATTCTAATATAATTTGTGTGTATATAAGTACTACTTCCAATGTGTATTCCTCCTTCTCTTTTGAGTTTTGGTAGTTGTTCAGCTCTTCCCAGTAAAGAGAAAAGCACATAAAACTAGAAATAAAGGAAACACATTTATAGGTCAATTGTAATTCTGTACTGAAAACCTGGTTGAGTGATTTCTCATCTCTTGAGGATCTTTATCCTTTTGAGTTATAACATAGTTCTCTATATGATAAAATTACAAAGGTACATAGTGTTTTGCCAGGTTTAGAATTATTGGGAAATTCACATAATTTAGAAAGTTACATCTAGGGATTACAGACTTCTACTTTATAGGATTATTTTCCTATCCCTTAAAAAATGCAGGTGATGCCACGGCCAGTGCTAAAGAACACTGAATAAATTGATCTGAACTCCTAGATACTTGTTCCTTTGCACATTCCTTATGATACTCTGTGCAACTAACTGTCCTCCACTAAATAAAATTAAACCGGAAATAGATATTTTTGAAGAAGATGAGGCAAGTGAGCTATTATTGATACTGAAAAAGAGCAAGAATGAAGTGAGAATCAATGTGCATAAGGGGAGATAGAGAAGGCAAGAGAATCTCATTATTTCTAATATGACATGGAAAAGCTTTACTCATAGCCATGAGTATGAGGAAGAGAATTAAATTTGTTGACATTACAAAGAAAATTTATTTCACCAACTATATTATTTCAATTTATAAGTAAAAGAATTCAGAGTTTGGGGTTTGTCTATTAATAAGTCAGAAAGAGACGAAAATTCCATATATATGTGAAATACAAAGAAAACAAAAATTGGTATATTAGTACATGCATATATAGTAATATATGTATATATAATTTATAGGTACATATATAGTAACATATTTATACGTACATATACATCTATATGCATGTATTATAACACAGAGATGATATGTGTGTGCATTATAATATGTCACCATAAAATATTTTATAAGCAAATAAAATTATTAACTTCTGCTGGCTTTCAACAGTGCAAAGAATTTAAATTAACAGTCTGCCAGTTACTAATATAGTCATTCAAAATGAAGGTTTATTCAGTGATACAAGCAGAAAGAACCAAACTAAAAATGCCTTTGAAACCCTAGACTTATGGCATCAGGAATAACAAGATTTAAGAAGTACTGAAAATATTCAAATATTTTTAAAAGAATTTAAAATTTAGTTTGATTTATTTTTCTTTAAATTTATGCCTGGGCCTCCCTGGTGGCACAAGGGGTTAAGTCTCAGCACTATGACAATATCAACAGCCACTGCAGCATGAGTTAGATACTGCCTGGGAGCTACCCACATGGCGCAGCAGACCTCTCTTGCCTTGGCTGCTGCTCCCCTCAGCAGTGTTTTTCAGTAGATCCGCCTGTTCTGCTTCCCACTCTGTCTCTGGTGACTCCTCTCACCCCCAATACCTCTGGCCTACACCACAGCTCTTGTATGCATAAATAAATAATTTTTATAAAAAGATTTATGCCTAACTAAAATGTGTTATTCTGATGAATAAATAACTTCCCCCAAAACACCCTTTGGAAATATCTAAGGAACACTTCAGGCATAAATTTCTGATGTATAAAATATATCCACAGAGTATCAGCCTGAAATTCTGTCTTGTCTGTTTTTCTAGAACTCAGTCATATTTATTCATCATTGACACACAATTTCTGACTCAGCATGTGTCCTCTTAATGTACTGTGTATCCATACCCTTGCTTATGCTTGTTTCTGTAACTAAAATACCTTTTTTCTTTTGCCTGTTTATCCATGTTGAACCTATCTAACAGTTTCTGTATCATTATCAATTTTATGTATTTCCTGTTCTATGTGTTTGCTTTGTCTTTTACTCCGTATTCAGAATCTAGCAAAAATACGAGTACATAGGTACTCATTGGCAGATAGTAACTAAATATATAGATTTTGCTTAGAGAACATGGAATTCACTTACTTTTATTTTGCTTTTTATTTTGAGGGAAAACATTTTTTTAAATAAACCTATATACCAGCTTTGAAGGGTACTACATGGTAGTATATATGCTTTCCAGTGAAAAGATACCAGTATTCTTTAGGATAAAAAGAATTCACATTAAAGTTGGACCACAGTAGAAAGTGGGTTTAACAACAAATGAAATGTAAATTATTAAATTCTATTTTGTGATATATTATGAAAATAAAATCATAGATTTTTTTTCCTTAAGAGCTAGGCTATACTTACAGAATTTCTAATTCATAACATATTCGAGAACAACTTAACCAAATAGAGTGCTAACTTGTATTTTTCTGTCATTTTTTCCAATTAAAAATATGATCAAAATATAATCTTCCAAGATAGGTTTGTACAGCAAGCAGTTATACCTGTTCTGTCTCTTAATCATCATAGTCACTATTTTGATTCATAAGAAAACAAGGATTTCTCAGTTTAGGCCAAGACAAGAATGAGCAACTGGAGCTGCCTTTCCAAATAATCTCTGTATAGTGAGACATGACTTTTCCTGAAAATAAATTTTAAACATCAAAGGAGGGAGAGCAGCTGGGTTCTTCTGCTAACTGACCCTGTTGTTCAAGAAAACCCTTTTCATAAAACACAGCTTTAAGATCCTCTCTGTTGGACAGGTGATGAATAACCCATATTCATATGGTGTCCTGGAACAACCCCTTGGATATGGTATGGTCTTGATCATCTCAAAAATACGTGGTATTTGCCACCATATAACTTAAAAAAAAAAACAGCGCAAATTATTTTAGAGATGAAAATTGGCATTCCAATAAAAAGAAGCAAGAGTTTTATGTCCTTAGCCTGGAAAGAAATTAGGATGAGTCTAAAAGGAACAAAAGCAATGTATATTTTTTCTAATAGATGCCACCCAATATTTTTGAAATTATAAAAATTCACAAGCCAGGTAATTATATCATAGTAGATAATTTCTCTTGTCGCAGCAGAATAACAATTGAGTAGATATAATTTTAGCTCACCAGCTGGCACTGCCACTAACATGCTGACAGATACCTGTTTTGAATGAACTGACAGATTGTTAAAATGTTGCTTTTTTAGTTATCTGTTAAACTCACTTTGAAAATGGATGTAAAATTCAGTGATAAAGACTACTTGTAAAAAGCTGTAAAGAAACCTCTACTTACAAAGCAGATGTATGGTATTAACCCTTTGTTAGAATCTATTTCTAGATAATACTGGTAACTTCTAAAGGGCAAGGTTTCATCTTTTTTCTCATAAATGTATTACATACACCACATAGGTGTTTAATGCCCATTGAGTGAATTGAAGACTCATTTAGCCACAAATCTTTGGATTGTTTTAGAGGTTTGGAAGGTAGATTTCTGATGATCCCAAGTTCTTCGATGACTGGTGGACACTATGCAGACTGAGAATATTATGTCAGTAGAGATATTCAATATTTTCATTTGCAACCTTGGGGGATTCCTACATATTTCTAATACCTATTGATAGTAATACATTTTGCTTCTATTCCTCTTTTAATCATTGCCATCTGGAAATAGAATTGATACTAAAGCCTGAAATTCTCCTCTTGAACTTGAAAACTAAAATAGCACATAGTGCTTAGAGAATATATATTTGCACATATGTATTATTTTTTAACATTGGTTTTTGACACTTTGAGTATCAAAGGGTAACAGATAACCTCCTCAGATGTATGTCAGCATACTGCATCCACCACCAAAGACCTATAGCCCTTTACCATGGATCACTGGGCCCCTTCGACCCATTGTTTCCACCCTGACTCTTCCTCCCCTCTAAGAGCCTCAGTTCTGCAATCATATGTATAGGATTTGTTTTATCAATTCTTTGCTTTGTTTCTCTGTATTTCACATATGAATGAAGTAATCTAGTATTTGTCTTTCTCCCTCTGGCTTATTTCACTTAGATATCCCCTCAAGTTCCGTCCATGTTATCCCAAATCACGAGAGTTCATCCTTTTTATAGCTAAGTAATAATCCACAGTATGTGTACACCACATCTTTTTTTTTTTTTTAAGATTTATTTATACAAGCTGGGGTACAGTACAGAGGCGTGGGGCGGCGAGAAGGTTCACCAGAGACAGAGTGGGGAGCAGAACAGGCAGATCAGAAATACACTGCTGAGGGGAGCAGCGGGCGAGGCAGGAGAGGTCTGCCGCACCATGTGGGACTCTCCCCGGCAGGGCATCGAACTCGCATCGCACGCTGCCGACAGCTCCACAGCGCAGCGCTCAACCGCTGAGCCACCAGGGAGGCCCTGTGTACACCACATCTTAATCAACCTCTCTGTTGTTGGGCCCTTGTGTTATTTTTATAACTTGACTATTGTAAGAAGTGCCACAGTGAACAAAGGAACACATATATCCCTTCAATTAGTGTTTTGCATTCTTTGGATAAATGCCAAGGAAATGCTAGATCATATGCTATCTCTATTTTTAATATTTTGAGGAACCTCCATACTGTTTTGTCTAAGGACTGGCTCTGTATACATTCCCACCAAGTGTACCAGAGTCTGTATTTCTCCATTTCCTTAGCATCAGTACTGTTTCTGCTTCTTTGTTTGGTCTTTGTTTTTAAGATTTATTTTGTTGTTGTTTATACAGTCAGGAACTGGGGTGTAGGTCAGAGGTGTGGAAGGGGGTTGAGAGGATTCACTAGAGACAGAGCGGGGAGCTGAACAAGTGGATATGCTGAAATATGCTGCTGAGAGGTACAGTGGGCAAGACAGGAGAGGTCTGCTATGCCATGTAGGTTAGCTCCCCGGCCGGGGATCAAACTCATGCTGAAGCGGCTGGTGATAGTTTCATAGTGCTGAGACTTTAACCCCTGTACCACAGGAGGCCCCTATTTCTGAGTTTTCAATGTGGGTCATTCTCCCAGTTGTGAGATGGTATCTCATTGTGATTTTGATTTGCATTTCCCAGATAATAACTGATGCTAAAAATTTTTCCACGCGCCTGATGACCATCTGTATGTCTGTTTTTGGAGAAATGTCTATTTATGTCTTCTGCCTGTTTTTTAACTGGGCTTATGTTTACTTTTTGGTCAGATATATTAGTTGTTTGTGGATCTTGGATGCCTCTTGTTGAATGTATGATATATAAAGTTTTCTCCCATTTAGCAGGGTGTCTTTTAATATCAATGATAGTTTTTTATTGTACCAAAGCTTTTTAGCTTGATATACTGTCTTTGTTTATTTCTGCTTTTGTTTCCCTTGCTATCGGAATCAAGTCTTCAAAGACAAATCTCAACTTCATGGAGTGTTTTTCCTGTTTTCTCCTACCTTTAGATTTTGGGTCTTACATTCAAGTATTTAATCCATTTTGAGTTAATTTTTGTGTATGGTATAAGAGAGTAGTCTAGTTTCAGTTTTACATAGGTAGCTGAACAGTTTTTCCATCACCGTTTGTTGAAGAGACTTTCCTTTCTCCATATATATTCTGTCTCCTTTATCACAGATTACCTGTTCATGTAAATGTTGGTTTGTTTCTGGGCTTTCAACCCTATTCTATTGGTTTGCATATCTATTTTTGTTCTAATGCCATGCTGTTTTGCCACCCCAGCCTTGTTAAACAATTTGAAGTGTTGAACACAACACATCCATTCCTCTATTTTATGTCAGGATTGCTTTGGTTATTTTATGTCTTTTGTGGTTGCATATAAGTTACAGTAATGTTTACTCTGATTTTTAGGAGAAAAACTATTGCAGCTGATGAGAATTGCATCTAATCTATTTATTGCTTTGGTTAAGGATGGTCATTTTAGCAATGTTAATTCTGCCAATCCATGAGTACGGAATACCTTTCCATTTCTTTGTGTCTTCTATTTCTTAATATATTACTATATACATAGAAACTATATATAGTATTTCTATATTGCTATGTATAATAATATTTCTGCTAGTAAGTGTTCAGTTCTACTTTGTGTTGATTTACTGCATAGTTGTTCTATACATCATTATATGTAGGGTATGAAGTCTCCAACTATTATTTTTGAATTTTCTGTTTCTTCTATTGATTCTGTTTTTATTCATGTATTTTTGTTGTTGTGCTTTTTGATTTTTAGTTAGTGGCATACATATTTATAATTGCTACGTCGATTCCCTGGGTATTACAGTGAAAATATTAACATCCTACTTTGATTTATTACCTAGTTAGGTCCAGTGGTAAACAAAAATATTCACATATAGCATCATATTTTCTTTTTTATGTTCTGATTGTCTTACAAATTATGTATTTGGACATTGTCAACTATCAACACAGTTTGATAATTATTACTTTATGCAGGTCTTCCATATCAGAGAGAAGAAAACAATTACAAATGAAAACATACTTTAAAGTTACCTATTTTATTCAGTTTTACTTATGCTCTTTAGTTTCATATGTGATTTTGATTTACTGAATTTACTCTTCAGTGTCCCTTCATTTCAGCCTGAAGAACCCCTTTGTGGAGAATTTTTTTTGTTCATGGAAAATTCTTTCACTTTTTATCTACAATGTCTTAGATTAACATTTGATAATTGAAGAATCATTTTTCATAGAATTCTTGACTGACAGTAATTTTCTTCCAACACTTGGAATAGTTCATTCCATTACTTTCTGGCATTCATAATTTCTGATGTCAACTGTTAAACTTTATTTAAGATCACTTGCATATAATAAGTCACTTTTCTCTCACTGCTTTCAAGAATTGGTCTTTGACTTTTGTCATTTTGACTTTAATGTTTCTAGGTTTGATTCTCTCTGAGCGAATTCAACTTAGAGGATGTTGAAATTCTTGGAAATATGAATGATTTTCATTAAATTGGATAATTTTTTAACAACTGCTTCCTCAAATACGATGTCCTTTTTTTTTCTTTTTTTTTTTGATACAAATCTCTGAAGATCTTTCATATTCTTTTCTTAATATTTTTCTGTCACTCATACTGGGTGATCTGAATTAACCTATCATCGAGTTCCCTGACTTTCCTCACAACCAAAATCTGTAGTTGAGCCAGTTAGTGCATTTTTAATTTTAATTATTATACCTTAAAATTCCACCATCCCTAGTTGACTCTTAAAATTTCTGTTTTATCGTTTTTTATTGGATAACATATCATCTTCATACCTTCTTTTAGTCTTGTAAGCATGATTACCTTATTTCCCTAAGCACATTTATAACAGTTGGTTTTAAGTCTTTGTCTCATAAATCCAAACTCTGTATTTCCTCAGGAATAATTTTTATTGACTGACTGGTTTTCTTTGTTGTATATTGGCCATAGTATTTTGGTGTACCTTGTAGCTTTGTTTTTGTTTTTGATTGAAAACTGGAGATTTAATCATATAATGTCAGACATATGATTTTGTTGCTTGTTTGGTGTCTTTGTGGACTAAATCTGCAGAGTCTCTCTTCTTGCCATGTGCAACCACTGGATTCTTTGTTCTGTTACCTTGGGGTCAGCTAATAACTAGACAGGAGTTTCCTTAAATGTTTCCCCCCCGAAAAAGTCCCTAATCCTCTGCGGAGGAACTGTGTTAGGGGCTTGAGCACTTTGGCAGTTTAAACCTCCCTCTTTGTCTTCACTTCCTCTTTGCTCAGGTCTCAAGGTAAATCAAGGGGAAATAATAGGACTTTCTCAGGTCTTTCTAGACATACCAACAGTCTTTCACAAGATCTTCTGGATTATCAGGAATATATTAGAGTTCTTCACCCTTCCCTCTGAATGTCTAGTCTCATTTCCCCGATTTATTTATTTATTTTTTTTATTTTTTGTTAGCTTCTTATTTGCTCCAGCTGGCATCAGCACCTCAGGCAGTTGTGATGTTAAAATATTGTCCCTGATTATTTTTGACAAATGTGCTTGTATAGAGCTGTTCTCATGGAGAGAGATTTGAGTCAGGTCAAATAAAGACAAGTCCTGAGAACAGGACTTTTCCAGGGAGCTGCCAGTCAGGTCAAATAGTGACAATACTCTTGTGATTGGGCTTTTTTAGAGAACATCAAACCTATTTACACCCTGCAGGGCCTGCTAGGCTGCAATTTTCACAGCCACTGTGGTTTGAAGCTGTTGGATTTTAAGGCTATGGCAGAACTGGTGAGAGGGGGATGGAATTTGGGGAAGCTAAAATCACAGAACATGTTCTTATGGGATTCAGTCATTTTTCCTGAATAAATGCTCTTCATATTGTTAGAAAGTTTTAGTATATTTCCAGAATTCTGAGAAAGTTAATTTTGACTGTTTTCTCCTGAATTATTATTGCTGTTGTAGAGGACTGGATTTTCAGAGGCTTTTACTCTGCTATTCTATAAGTTAATATATTCTTAACTGAGCTATTAAATATGTGTATATTTTCTGGGAGGGTTTCCCCCTCTTGGGGGCAATTTTACTAACACTTTCCTTATAGAATTATTTATCCTATTTTATTTGAATAACTAAAGACCCAAATGCCTTGGAGGTAGAAATAAATTCCCGTAAATAATTTTCAAACTGTTAGAAAAGTATTTGATTATCACCTGAGAATAAATGTTGGCCATGTTGACTGTTGAGTAATATGAAAAGGTTGACTAAAAATCCAAGGAAGAAGGTAGACCAAAAACTCTAAGAAGAAATCCCTAAATATCTCATTGTATTTGGTATTCGTTATAACCTGTTTTCTAATAGCATTTTACCATAATTTTATTTTCAAAGAATAGTAGGGCATTACTCTAATATTGAACATAAAGGGTTTTTCCCCAAAGTTGCTGGAGTCTTTCCCCCTTAAATTATTTTGTTCTGAAGTGGACACCTGTTTCTAAAAATGATATAACTACAATTTTAATTTAATATGGTGTATTGTAATGCCAAATTAGCAGTAATTTCAGAGATATAATGAGGAATAGATACCTGAGGAGAAGTGTTAATCTGGCAAGCTTTACTTGTTAGTATACTCTAAAGGGATTGACACAAGCATTTAACATACAATATAGTATTAGAGAATTACAGAGATTTGGAGAGTAGATGGTAGCCTTGTATGGGTGTCCAAAAAAATATTTGAATCTTTTAATGTAATAAGTTCTCATTTCTAACTTCTGAAAACAAACATTTTATTACTATACTCATCTTGCACATTAAGGACTGAAACCACACTTATTTTGCCTTGAATTTTGTTGCCCTCCCTCCAAAAAAGACATGTTTACATCTCAGTTTCTAGTACCAGTAACCATGAAATTTCTAATTTCCCTCTTTAACTTTCTTCTTCCTTTAATTAACAATGGAGTGGGGGGACCAAGAACATGATCATGGCAAAAGTAAGAACCTCATAAAGTGAACTTCCTGAAGTTTCATAGAATTTAATATTTGTTATCTGCCCCGATTAGGTGGATACCTATGTAGTAGTAAAGAATAGATTTTTAATAGACCCTGCCATAGACTAGTGCTGGATTTATTTAAAGTCATTACCCATAGTTGCCTGAGTTAGAGTAGCCTGTGAAGATGAGGATTTGGCATCAAAAAAATATGATGCAACACTTTTTGTCATGATGGAATTATGCCAAATCTTCACTGTGAAATAGTGTATTTGTCAAATATTAGCAAAATGCAACTTAAAGGACAAATTTAACTCTAAATAAATTTTTTGATCAAAAACTTTGGTTAAAAATAAGAAGCAACAGAAGGAGGAGGGGAGAACAAGACAGAGGTAGAATGTCAAAGTCTTCAACCTTTCAAGCGGAAAGAGCTTGAGTCACTTAATTGGTCAAATAGCTATAACTTCTTCGGGAACCAGCAAGACAAAGGGTCTTGGGGAAAAGAATTCAAAGAAGATAACAATGGCCTCAAAGCCAGTTGTAGAAACAAAGGACCTTGCTGTTCGTTTTACTCACTCTGTCATGCACATGTCTGTCATGTTTAATTAATTTTCTATTATTTTCCTCTAACTCATTATCTCATTCTGTTATATGAAGTGCATCTGTTATAAAATGTACATATTTGGTAGGTATGAAGTATCAGTTGTGCGAGATGATTAAGTTCCACCGCTCTGTTATAAACAATGATTTATTATAAATTTAACAATTGCTAAGATGGTAGATCTCATGTTAAGTGTTTAAACTGCAATTAAATAAGTAAATAAGGAATGTATTGTCATTTGGTTTGAAGAGCTTTATGGTATTTGGAAGTTCTCCTTATTTGCAAACTAGCAAGATAGACACAATTTTAGGGGGGTACTGACAGAAGATATGGAACTCCTGGGTCAGAGACAGAGAACTTTATCACGCACACCAACAGCCTGAGCTTCAAGCTCCCGTCATTTCTTCTGACCCCAGATCCCACAGGAGTGACTCAGAGAAACCAGAGGATGAAACACAGGGAGTGAGTTTGCAGCAATACTAGCCCCAAACTTGAAGAGCCCAATATTTTATTTTTTTATGGCTGCTCACAAATATACCCAAAATTTGTCTCAGAAGGAAGCACTATATTATCCTGGTCAGAATAAAAATTTATCTCTTCACCAGTGGGAGGAGATGATCTATCTTCTAAGACCTATATGCAAACATCCATGAAAATTCCACTTGAAACAAAAACTTGTCAGTACATATTTAAATAAACAGAAAAAAAATTTTCCAAAAGAGAGTTGTTTCCCAACATTTGTTAATCTTATAATAACATATAACTTTACAAAATAGAAAAAGAGAAAAATTAAGTTAAATGAGCAGTGTACGTAATGTTGAAATTCTTTTTTAAAAAAAGATTTATTTATGCATACAAGCTGGGATACAGGCCAGAGGCGTGGGGCAGTGAGAGGGTTCACCAGAGACAGAGTGGGGAGCAGAAAAGGCAGAGCGACGGAAATATACTGCTGAGGGGAGAAGTGGGCGAGGCGCCATGTGGAAATCTCCCCAGCTGGGCATAGCCTTGCATCACTGCTGCTGACAGCTCCACAACGCAGCACTTAACTGCTGCACCACCAGGGAGGCCCAATGTTGAAATTCTTAACTCGGAGTTGTATGAGCTTTCTGATGGGGCTTTGAGCTGGTCCATTTGAGGTTGAGGTTAGGTGAGACCTCCTTTCCATTTGCCAACCCTTCTCTCTCTCTCTCTCTCTCTCTCTCTCTTTTTTTTTTTTTATTAACATACTTTAATCATTTTGTTACAGGTCAGGGAGAGGGGCACCCAGGAACCCTCAAACCTGTCCCTTTTAAATAGGTTCTGCCATTCGCCACATCAGGACAAAACATATAAGACCTTAGGTGGAAAAGAAACTTTAATACAATTAGTGTAGTAATGCAGAAAAGACAAAGAATATAGTTTCTAAACTAAGCACCCAAAGTTACCCATCACCTCGTGAGCAAAAGCCCACCCAAATGGGATTGGCCCAAAGCAAGGCCCGAAAACCTGCCATGAGTCTAAAACACCTTTTGGCAGGGACCCATAGAAAAGGGTCAGGAACAGCCAGACAATTCTGGGAGTTAAAGAGCAAAATCAAAACCAAGATCAACGTTGCCATAGTCAACCTCCCCATGGGCCTCTCACCCACATCTGTTTCAAACAGTCCAGGCCAGTGCAGCTTCCTCACATGTCTCTCCGCTCCTTGTGCTTCTTCTGGCTCTCCATCCTGCTCCCTTTCTTCCTTTTTTTTTTTTTTTGTTTCCTCCAACTTCTTATCTCTCATGCTCAGCTCCACCCTCCCTTGGGTGGGGCAGGGAACCTGGAACACTCCCCCTTCCTGAGAACCACCACCCTCTTACAATTTCTGTTCTTTTCCCACCATCAAATAAATTGTATACTTTATTAATGTATATCATATTGCTTCCTGCTTAACTATGAATTTCACAATGGCAGAAATCTTTGTCCGTGGGAGTCACAGTTGTATCCTTAGCAACCACTGTAATGTGTATGCTATGTATAAACCCTATTATAATATTTATTAAAGTAACATTACACTATAATATGTAATGTTCAGTTGTGCATCATTGTAAATTAACATTTCTATATACTACAGTAAGTTCACCACTAAAAGTTCAATGCTTTCACCACATAACTGACTTTTTTATATTTGCTAAATACATTTTAGCAGCTGAAGGGTCTATGTAATGGATGTATGTCGTTATTTTTTGTCACCTGGTGTGAAAATCCTCTTCACATGAGGAATGCACAAGGCCTGTCTTCTACCATAATGCCAGTGACAAAATGTTTGCTTTCTCTACTTTCCCTGAAGCTGAAGTCTGGCATGTGTTTTAGGTTTTGGTCATTAATAGGCCAACCGCGGTGCTTGAAAGAGAAGCTAATGATGCAGTAAATCATGAAAACCCAGAATCTATTCTAGCAAAGATGGCGGCAGCTGGAGAAACTGGTTTTAGCCCTTGAGATAACAGTGACAGTGGGTTTGCAGCTTTGGGCCCCAACGCTGTCTGGGATTGGGTCCCATTCTCCTATTATTCTTTTTTCTTTTTTAAGATTTTTTTTTTTATTTATACATACAAGCTGGGGTACAGGCCAGAGGCGTGGGGTGGCGAGAGGGTTCACCAGAGACAGAGCGGGTAGCAGAACAGGCAGATCAGAAATACACTGCTGAGGGGAGCAGCGGGTGAGGTAGGAAAGGTCTACCGCACCATGTGGGATTCTCCCCAGCAAGGCATCGAACTCATGTCACCGCTGCCGACAGCTCCACAGCGCAGCACTTAACCGCTGCGCCACCGGGGAGGCCCTCTCCTGTTATTCTTATGGACCCAGTTTACCAGTGTAATCCAGGTGTTGTTTCTGGTTCCCTATACTTCAACTCTGTGTCTCTGGCTCTCATAGGATTTTTTTTGACCTTTAAAATATTCTTTTAGTGAAATACTTTAATGTCTTATTTAACTAAAGCTGTTTTCTGTTAGTTACATTTACGCATATCAGGGTTCTATAAAATTTTCAGCTGCATGCAACCAAAAAGTCCATTTACGGTCCATAGGTAGATTTTCAAATGTTTTGATTAAAGTTCTCTCTACCTCCTCTATCACATACGTAAAAAAAACACACAATAAAAGTGCGCGTGACAATAAGTAACATGTAACGAATGCACATAATAAAATCTTTGTAACCTAATCAAAACAGCAACATAGCAAATTAAATTTCATAGCTTTAATAAGAATTTAAAGGTAGAATTAAGAAAGCATTATGTGGTGTTGTTTTCGTTTAATGTGCAAAATGTGTTGATTCCAGTAATTTATCAGAGTTTATAGGTGATTTAATACATATACTCCTTTAAGTGACTTGAGAAATTTTAATACTGACTTTTTAATGCTTATTCTTTCTGTCTATAAAATTATGCAAAACTATAGTAATAAGTCAGTTATAATAATTTTCATTCCCTACTTTGTTTCATTAGGAAAAAACTTAGCCCAATATACTTACATACATAGATGATATTATAATGCTAAGTCACTAATGGAGAAACCTGGGTCTAGTCCCATTTGATCATGTCTTAGAAGCTTCCTGTAGTGGAGAATTTCCTACATAAATAATGCAAGCAATTTCAAAGACCACATGCTTTTCTTTGCCTTTTCATATTTTATATCAAATTAATTTAGAACAAGCAAATGCCTCTTTCATAACTCAATGTGCTACAGTAAACTGAAGAACATTTTTTGGAAAAAAGAGATGGCTTAGGCTGAACAGATTCCGTGCATTTCTGTACTAATTTGGGTTGACAGCTCAATGATTGTTCTATACACAAAGTTAAAACAGCAAAAACAAAGACAGCTAAGCAATACTTGGAGAGTTCTCTACTTCCCTCTACTGGATGCTATGGGATATCCATGAATTCTGTAGGATTTTATCAATGGATAGGGTAGCTCCTACTTACAATAGAAAAATATTTGTTTTCTTATCACAGTCCACCTTTGTATTTTAGTTAATGGTAGGGAATCAGGAATAAATTATTTTTAGTGCAAAGCAATTTAAAAATGTGGACTGTAATTACTTTTAGATTTCTGAATTACTTAAGATGATAACTTAAGAAATATTACTTTTCAGTATATTTTGAAAAGATATAGGAATAATTTGTTCCCTCTTTGGAAGGGTTTTCTTTTAATTATCTGATATTTGAAAGTATGTCAAGCCATTTCACTTATTTCTGAATAACTGGTGATCATTCTAATTCAGTATTCCATTTCACTGTTTGTCATTAAACAGCTATCTATTTTTTTTGTTTGTTATCTTCCAAAGGTTTGAGGGACTTTCCTAACAGTAAAAGGAGAAAAAAGATTAAGGGTAAAAATGAGCTTACAAAACAGTTAGCCTTGATTTCCTAGCAATGTGAAACCGGAAATATTAGCTTTATCAATGAGAGAAAATCAAATCAAATCAATTAATATTCATAAAATTCCATCTGAGTAAAGGCCATTTCCATAAATGTCATGTTGTGTGTTCAGATGTAAAGGTAATCATACCCTACCCCTCTGGGTTCTTCTGGACTTTCAAATAATCAAACAAGCATCAGAGAGATTAATAAGAGAGAGGCCATATAAAATTTTAATAATAACATGTATTCCTCCTGTACGCATGGGAGACATCCAGCATTACTAAGTAACTCATCTGTGTGATACCATCTTATATAGCTTAGCTAGAACAAGGAGGTGGAGGAAGAAGTCAGTACTTTCTCCAATGCAAAAAGATAAGAGGATTAGGTCTTTCAGAACAGACCCTTTTTCACAGAAGTTTAAACATCAAAAGCAACTTTCACCCAGTCCTCAGAACCCCTCCCATGAAATAAACCTCTTGCCAAAGACTTGTTTTATAGTGGCAGAATTTTGCTACCCTTTAATATGCAATTAAAAATGTCATCTAAGAAGCAAGAAAAACAATTTTATCTCTATCCCTCTCTCTCTTTTAATTGTGTTGCTTTTTATTTATGTAATGTCGGTTTATAACACTGCATAGATTTAGGGGTGTGTGTTCACACCTCTTCAGAAGTATGTTACTACAGGGCCTCCCCGGTGGCGCAGCGGTTGGGCGCTGCGCTGTGGAGCTGTCGGCAGCGGCTACACGAGGGGAGAATCCCACATGGCGCTGCAGACCTCTCCTGCCTCGCCCGATGCTCCCCTCAGCAGTGTACTTCTGATCTGCCTGTTCTGCTACCCGCTCTGTCTCTGGTGAACCCTCTCGCCGCCCCACGCCTCTGGCCTGTACCCCAGCTTGCATGTATAAATAAAATAAAATCTTTAAAAAAAAAAAAAAGAAGTATGTTACTACAGCACATCCACCATCCAAACACCCATAATTCTCCATCATAGTGTTACAGGGCAACCCCGATATACAATGGGGTGCCTGACTGTGGGTTCTCACCTGTGCGCTTAAAAAGGACTTATAGTACGAACAATTGCAGGCACTCACAAAAAAGTTAATAAAAGGGTTTATTTACAAAAGGAAGGGAAATTAAAAAATGAATAACTCGGGGACAAAAGAGAAAGTGAGGAAGAGAGATAAATCTTCAAATACATCCTACCAGATCCGAAGAGCTGGAAACCCCAATGGCACGCTGTAGCCCGGCGAGAAGCAAGAGACCCCCAAGGTCAAAAGCCCTTGTTACATAGACAACATGTCTGCTTAACTCCACCCCTCAGTTTCCGGTAATCCTCTCTTCTGGATGATGATGGAATTCTGGAATTCGTAGCCCTAGGGGTCTTGGATTTCTCTGGCTTGAGGTGGGGGTCCATAAACCTTCCTGTGGAGTTTGTTGCAGACGTCCTTTTTTCCCCCCAACAATAGCACATTGGGTCCTCTCTCACCTTGGCTCCCCCCCACCCCCATATCCTCTCTGGTAGCCATAATTCTGCTGTCAGATTTCTAGGGTTTATTTTGGTTTATTTTTGTCTGTCCCTTTCATTTATTTCTCTCTATGATACATGAGTTATATCATCTGGTATTTGTCTTTCTCCTTCTGACTTATTCCACTTAGCATAATCCCCTGTACAGCTCCATCCATGTTACTGCAAATGGCAAGGTTTCATCTTTTTTTTTTTAATAGTTGAGTAGTGAGCCATTGTTTATATATACACATCTTCCTTTACTCATTTCTCATTGGGTACTTAGGTTGTTTCCATAACTTTGGCTATTAAAAGTGGTGCTGCAATAAACATAAGAATGCCTATATGCCTTGGAATTAGTGGTTTTGAATTTTTAGGGTAAATACTGAGGAATGGAATTTTTTGTTTATGTGTTAGATCTGCTTTTAATATTTTGAGAAACCTCCGTGCTATTTTCCAAAAAGATACCCTACTAAATTGGAGAAAATATTTGCACATCGTATATACCATGAAAGCTAATATCTAAAATCTGCAAAGAACTCATACAACTCAACTATAAGAAACCAAGTAGCTCTATCAAAAAATGGACTGAAGAGCTAAATGGGCACTTCTACAAAGAAGACCTACAGATGAGGCACACCCTGGAAACCCCCGACCTTCCATGTTCTAAATACGTTTTGCCATCTGCCACATAAAGACAAAACATACTGTTAGTACATAAGATCTTTAATAGAAAAAAATGAGTAGAATTAGTGTGCAATAGAGAAGAAGAGAAAGAATATAGTTTTCCAGTGAAACACCCAAAGTTATCCATCTCCTGATGGGTAAATTATTAGCTAAACAGGGTAGACCCAAAGTGGAAATACTGAGACTCAAAAGCTTGCCACAAGTCTAAAGCGCCTTCTGGTAGGAACCTATAGGAATGGGGCAAAAGGGTGCCGTCAAGTCTGAAAGGAAAAGAGCAAAATCAAGACACAAGTCAAGATAAAGTCTGCCATTGTCAGCCTCCCTATGCATCTCTCTCACCCATGTCTCTTCTAAGTGTCTCCTTCCATGTCTCCAAGTCCCTGGGACAAGTCCAAGGCCAGGAAGCAAGCGCGGCTCTTCTCCACATGTCTCTTTTATACACATGCCTCCTCCAAGTTTTCTCTCTTCTTCCAAGTCCTTTGTTGTTTCTGTTACATGGTCAGCTCCGCCCTTCAATAGTGGGGCAAGGAACATGAAACCTCCCCTTTTTAGATTACACTGTATACCAACAGGCATATGAAAAAATACTCATCATCACCTACCATCAGGAAAACACAAATCAGAATGATGAGATACTACCCCAAACCAGTGAGAATGACCCATATCAAAAAGATCAGAAATAGCAAGTGTTGGTGAGTGTGTGGAGAAGTGAGAATCCTCATACCCTACTGGTGGGAATATAGACTTGTCTGACCCCTATGGGACTATGGAGAGGTGTGGATCTCTCTCTCTTTCTATCATCTTTCTGTTTCTTCTCTCTGTTTTGCTCTTTCTTATCCCATTTCCAATACTCAAAAACAAAATACACTTATAGCCTTAGGGTAGATAAAGAAATATTGTGGAAAGTTATGATTAGAATTATGTACTTTTTGTTTGACAATTCAGTAAGTCCAGCATACATGACACAGAAATTAAACTGAAAATTCTGCTACTGAGTGTTTTCAAGATCTACATTCAGGGGACAGCATGATAATGAATTGCCCCTGGGAAAGGCCTTAGAAGGGAACTAAGCAGTCTTTGAATAACTTTCTTAATATTGGAAGATAATGTCAGGAGACAGAGAATGGGTTGGATACAAAGATGGAAATGTAAATATGGGTGGAATTAGTCATCCTGCTTAGGAGAAAATGAGGGAAAGCAGAGTGGAGGGTGAAATCTTCCAGCTGTCATTTATGGGCATGGTACTTAAATATGTTATGAAAAGAAATAGGATAAATGCTAGCCCCAGTCTACCTTCAGAGAACTCTCTTATCAATCAGGATTATCCAGGCAAATAGAGACTACCCTAAGTATTTCAAGGAGGAAAGAATTTGATAGAATCAAAGTTTGCAGAACCATTTGAAGATCAGCACAGATATTGAAGCCAGAACTAGAATTCAGGAAACCAGAGAGAACTGGAACTGCTAGTGAAGACCTTGACCCTGACTGTCTGTACTACTGCAGTGCTTCAGTCCCAGTGTGCTGCCAACTCTTTATATAATATGTAACCAGTATTTCTTCCTACATTGCTTTTGACTTTGCAACTTTTACTTCATGTAAAGTTTCATATTTTTATGTTGTCATAGTTGTCTTTTATCTCTGTGGCTATGGATTTTGCATTACTTAAGAAGGTTCTCCCTAAAGCAATATAAGAAAAGATATTATTCTGTATTTATCCTAATGTTTTTTATTATTTGTTATTTTTAAGTTTAGATTTAACTCATCTTGGATTTATTTTGACATAGATTATTAGCAGGCAACCCTTTAAGTAAAAAGGAGGTGCCCCATTTTGTAAGTCCTCACCTGTGTGATTAAAAGCTAAGGAGAATACCCAAAGTAGATAAATAGAAAAGTTTAAAAAAATTTATTTACAGGGGGAGTGAGAAGAGTTAGGAGACTGAAAGAGCTAGAGAAGATTAATTAGTTACCATATTGCTAGATGTTATCTGTCATACCAGCCACACCAGAGTGCAAACTGAAGACCAAAAAGCTAGAGAACAAGGTTAATCTGTCGTCAGTGCTTTAAAGGTCAACCTGGATGCTCTGTTCCATCTCTAGTTCCCAGGAGGCCTCTGGTGATTAATAAAACTGAGGATGATGATGATGATGATTTCATTCTATTTGTTTGCAAAAAACGAACTTACTGGGGCCTCCCTGGTGGTGCAAGGGGTTAAGTCTCAGCACTGTGAAGCTATCAGCAGCCACTGCAGCATGAGTTCTATACGCAGTCAGGAGCTAACACACATGGCGCAACAGACCTCCCCTGTCTCTCTCACTCCTCCCCGCAACAGTATATTTCAGTCAATCAGTCTGTTCTTCTCCCCACTCTGTCTCCGGTGAATCCTCTCTGCCCCTACCTCCCCCAACATTGCTGGCCTACACACCAGCTCTTGTAGGCATAAATACATAAATATTTAAAAAACAAATTTATTAAGCAATGATGACTTTTTTTCAGACAATGAGACATAAGGGATGAGGCTGTGATTTCTTATTTAAAGGTCAGGCATGGAGTGTAGAGTGTGGGGGGTGTTCCATAGAGTCTGAGACTTTCTATGACATGGAAGGGGAGAACTTGAGTCCTTTCATAGTTTTTCCCTTAAAAGTGTAAGCTTTCTCTGAGTTTTGTACACAGAGATGAAGCATATCTTCTCCATGAACTGAAGCAAGCTAATCTAATTAACTGTGGGATTATTTATAAAGTATAAACTTGATCTTTAACTCAGTTTCTCTTAAATAGGTCAGACATCTGCCTTTGGGTCCTGTATCCTCCCAATATTGTAAACATTATAAACAAAATAAACCATGCACTCTCTGCTGGCAAAACAGTTATGTTGAATTCTTTATTATTTGCACAGCAAAAGTTCAATAATTCAGTTACTTCTACTGTAAGTGACAATAATAATAGTAATCATCTTATAGAGTTAAGGACCTAACAAGCAATAAATATACTTGGGACTGTTTCTGAGATTCCAAATCTAACTACAAATGGATATAACTGTATTCGTTAATATAGAGTTGAACCTCTCCCCATATGGACTATTCTATAAAACCAGCTCCAAGGTGCTTATGAGTATTATTTATTGCTATATAGCAAATAACTACACACTTGGCAGCTTAACAACACACATTCATCATCTCACTTTATATGGGTCAGCAGTCCAGGAACAGCTTAGCTATGTCCTCTGTTTATTCCTCTCAAGGCTGCAGTCACACCTAGCTGGGCTATATTCTCGTTGAGAGACTTCACTGGGGAGGAGCCTCTTCCAAATTTATTAAACTTGTTGTCAGAATCAATTTCCATGTGATTATAGTACTGGAGTCTGTTGTTGAATCCTAAATCCGCCTAGCACGTCAAATAGTCATGTAACATAAGCGTGAAAGTGATGAATCATCACTTTTGTACTGTCCTATTGATTAGAAGTAAATTGCAGTCTTACCTACAATCATAGGTTAGAGGGGAAAAGAGAAATACCAGTGTGAATACTAGAATGTATAATAGCAAATGTTTTGATTCTGTTTAACAATTTCAGTTGGACAGTGCATATACCTTTTCATTTTTCTTTATACAACATAGATATTCCATATGTATGTATACTGTTCCCTGCATCATGTTTTTGTTTAGCAAAATATTTTGAGCATGCTTAATATTCATATGTTCTTGAATAATATGACTTTTTAATGGCTGTATTTTATCTTAAATTATTTTAGCAGTGATGGGATTACACACTGATGGAGAAGGTATGATGATACCTGTAGAGGGTGGGTGTCACTTCACCTTCATGAGACCTGTTATAAAAAAAAAAAATTCAACTTAGGTTCAAGCTGACAGCCCTGTGATTTATGGAGAGATTTCCTTTCTCCTTAATAGTAGATATGTACATATTATAAAAATATCAAATGGATATAAATAAAAGTCATATAACATAATTATATACTAAAACATGTGATATACTAAAGCATATAACATAATAATATACTAAAGCATCAGTGCATTACATCAATGAAGCTACTTTATCATTTGTATTCAAGTTGGATTCAGTCAGTCCTGGCAGCAGACCAAGGAATGGGAGAAGAAGGAAGTTGGGGTAATTACTTCCCCAGCTCCTATCTGCTGACCCATAGCTCCAAAAATGAATCCATCTTCCTACATTTGTACCTTTCTGTTCAGGGACCATAATGGCTTCCCTGGGTAATTCACCATCAGAACTGATTTCCTTAAATCCTACCACACATTTTTAGATAGATTTCTAGTAATTATATATGAGCAGTCCACTTGTTTCCTGCCTGGCCTCAGACAAATGCCTCAAAGATGCAGGAAAGTTTTGTACATTATTTCTGATCACCTCACCTCTACTAATGCTACTTCATAGAGGGAACATTGTATGTAGGTGAGATAGGAGTGACATGAAAATGCCAACCCTACTGCAAATTGAGAGAATATGCAAGTCCATGTCACCATGCAGATGCACTCTGTCGGCAGGATAGAAAAAGGTAGAGAGAATCAAGTATGCTTGATATTTTTGCCTGTCCTAAGAGGACGAGCAAGAAAAACATGTACTAAAAACACAAACAATCTGAGGGATTTTAAAGGACTATTGATAAAGTAAATACATCATATAGCTACTATGATATGAAATAGCACCTTCACCTTCATGAGACCTAATTGTCATAAAAAATGCAATTTAGGCTTAAGGTGAATATGAAATTTATAACTTGAAAATTGTCATCCAAGAACTTCAGAGTGATTTTTCAATGCAAGTGACAAGAGTGTTAGACAGATCGGGGCCTCTCAACTCAAAACACACTTCTTAAGTAACTGCAGAGATTTCCTTATGTAAAGGAATTTTAAAATAATTCTTCTAATGTTTGCTATGTTAAATATCACAGTTGTCAGTTCAGTTCATAATCATTAGTCTTTCCTAATACAGCAAATAAAAATGATTAAGTCTCTCAACTCCTTATTAAAATTACATCTAGTTTATCCTGCATTCTTGCCAGCAACCGTAAAACAGTTAATATATCATGAGGCACCCTAAGTGCTGTATTTCAGGAGCAGCTGGCAGTATTTTAAGGACTAGTTTAATGCAAAGATTTCTTAATAGAAAAATATGATAATAAACAATGATCTAAGCTGTTATACCAACATCATTTTTAATTATTGGAAACATTGCCTCTGAGTCTTGTAATAATTCACAATAAACAGAATGTAAAGGGTCAAGAAAATCAATTGTTGACATAAATATTTTCATTCAGTATTCAAAAGCTACTGATTTCCTTCAACAGTTTAGATATCTAAGGATTTTAGGGACTACTGATTTTAAAACAAGATATTTACACTGTATAGGGCATCATACAAGTTCATGTGCCAAAATCTAGAATGTGGACTCTGATTTTCACAGTGTTACATTTTATCATACTAATAAATATTTGACAAGCATCTAGAGTTGGTTCAGAAAGATTAGTTCTAGATCTGAGACTGTTTTTTGAACACATTATGTGCTTGAAACCCTTCTAGACCTAAAAAGTCTTGGGAATAAATATACAAAAAGTGGGCCTCCCTGGTGGCGCAGCAGTTAAGTGCTGCACTGTGGAGCTGTCGGCAGCTGCGACACGAGTTCGACGCCCGGCTGGGGAGATTCTCACATGGCACAGCAGACCTCTCCTGCCTCGCCCACTGCTCCCTTCAGCAGTGTATTTCCGTCGATCTGCCTGTTCTGCTCCCCACTCTGTCTCTGCTGAACCCTCTCGCCGCCCCATGCCTCTGGCCTGCACCCCAGCTTGTATGCATAAATAAATAAATCTTCAAAAAAATACAAAAAGCTAGACACATAGACATATAACTGAACAGTTTCAATTGAAGTGATGATTGCTGTGATGGAGAATGTCAAAATGAATGGACATCGTACAAGTTTTGGATCTGTGTCTTCTGAAAGAGGCAGGAAAGACTTTACAGAAGAGGGAGCAATAGAACCAAGATTTATATAATGACCAGGAGTTTGCTAGAATGATGGGTGGAGAAAATATTCAAATAGGTTTTACACACTCATTGATTCTATAATAGTCTATATGTTACTATCTCTGGAAAGTTTATCTTTAGCTCAAATTTATCTTCTGCCTCCCTTGCCTTATATCAAATTTCTTTCTTTTTTTTTTTTTTAATACAAGCTGGGGTACAGGCCAGAGACGTGGGGCAGCGAGAGGGTTCACCAGAGACAGAGTTGGGAGCAGAGCAGGCAGATCAGAAATACACTGCAGAGGGGAGCAGTGGGCAAGGCAGGAGAGATCCACCGCACCATGTGGGATTCTCCCTGCCGACAGCTCCACAGCACAGCGCTCAACCGCCGTGCCACCAGGGAGGCCCCTATATCAAATTTCTAATAGGATATCTCCACTTGGATATCCCATTGGAACTTCAAATTTACTCTACCTAGTCTCATCTTTATTGAGCACTTCTATAACCTATTCCTTCTTTTGCATTTTCCATATCAGTAAATGCTATCACTTTCTGCCCAGTTGAATAAGTAAAATCGATGGCTGTTAGCTTTGATTCCCCATTTTCTTTCTTATCCCATATTTAATGAGTCATAAAATTGAGTTAATCATACTTGTGCTCTTTCTCCTGAGTCATAATTTTTTCTCCAGGTTTACATTTTGGTTTAAGTCTTGACATCTTCTCCTTGAAATATAACAATACCTTGATCAGCCATCCTTCCACCATCAGTTCCTTCCATTTTATTCTCCAAACTGCCACCTTGAGAGCCTTTTTGAAAAATGCATTTGATTACATCTCTCCTCTCTTTGAAGCCTTTAGATGAATTCTTTGTTGATATAATCAACAAATGTTTGATAGCATAAAAAGCCCTCCATGACCTGGATTGTTCTATCTTTCCAACTTCAGTTACATTTCTAGTCCTCACTACAACCCGCCCCCAAACTATGCTTCAGCTATTCGTGAGTCTTCACAGATGTTCTAAATCTAAGTGACCTTGAAATCTCTTTCCATCCTTTAACTTCTATTTGTCCTTCACAATTCTATTCAGGTGGCATTATTTTCAGAAAGGCTTTCAAATCCCTATCCCATGGTTCACCCTCTCCTCCCTATTGGAATGTTCTCTCTCTTTAATTGGCAATTAAGTTGGACTGTCATACTTCATTTTAATTGTCTGTTTTCTGATTTCTCCCTACTGAGACTTTGAGCACTGAGATGTATCTTAAGGATTTCAAAAGAAATATACTGGTTAGAGAAACTAGTTAGTAGTCTTTCTTGCAATTTAACCATGTTTTGTGTAAAGAATTTTTTCTTCAAAGAATTTATACATAAGATAACTTTCAAAATTTTCCATTTAAGACAGCCATTGTTCCTCCACCTAGCTCCCAGATAGTTCTGAAAGAGTCCTGTGAGAAACAAGAGAGATAAAAATAAGATAAATTGCAGCAGTCTTCAAAATTGAATGTTTATAAAATAAAAATATGCATTTATTCTAAAAATAGTTATCGAGTATCTACAATATATCAGTTGGCATACCAAGATTGAAATTGCAACACTTAGTAAAAATGACAGACCAT
The DNA here is from genome assembly GCA_004024925.1 of Scalopus aquaticus. Lineage (NCBI taxonomy): Eukaryota > Metazoa > Chordata > Mammalia > Eulipotyphla > Talpidae > Scalopus > Scalopus aquaticus. The sequence continues at coordinate 116,877 of PVIJ01002947.1, forward strand.
ATACTTCATGAAATTACGTGAATTTATATTGTATTTGGAGGCTTTGAGACAAATGACCAGAGTTTGAATAGAGACTCTTTTAGTTCCTAGCTAGGTTAAATGTGTACCTCAGTTTTATGATTATTAAAATTAAAGAATAGGAATATTTATTAGAGCTTTCAAAACTCATTAGCATTTCATTCAACAAAGCTTTCTCAGATTCATATTACACTGGTCAACAAATTTTTACAAAAGTCATGTTACTGAAATAAAATTAGTCATTTCCTATCAATTTGTATGTGCTCAACATGAATATGACAGTCAAATTCTAATTTTGGATCTAGTTTTTTTTTTGTAATCTGCAATAAGTGATGTTTACATCACAAAATGCATGCCAATAGTAATAGGCCTATGGTTAATACCTGTAAAAAATCAAGTCATAGACTACTTCTTAGATTTCTTCGCTTGTCTCTTGCACAGCTGTTCAGGAATAGAATAGATGGAAGATGGTTTCCATTGTGCAAAAGCACAGCCTTAAGACTCAGTTTCAAAGAGTCTAGAAATAGTCATAAGTGATTTCTAAGGCATTAATGAGGCCCTCAATATCGGAACTGAATACCAGATTCCTTTCTGAAGAAAGGCTCTAACTGCTGGTGGTGCTTTTGATGTAAAGGAATTGTGACATCTTCTTGTAGAAGATACCATTGTTGGAATCTTGATCTAGCAATTCCGCCTTGTTCTTGGATAAGTCCAAATCACAAACCAGGTCATTTAGTTCTTCTTGTGTTAGTCTGTGTGGGGTTGATCATGCACCACAGCAAAAATCTGGATCACTGCATGCTGATGGAACAGGAGAACAGTTTGGCTCACCCTTGTCCTCATCAGGTGAATCAAGAGAATATTCTGCTGGAGGTTCTGGAATAGGAAGCCCCTCACCATGTGGAACTGGTCTCAATACAGACGGAATTTTTGTGTAGACTATTCTCGACTTCTTTTGCTTCATGATTCTGCCGGAAAGTGGAGGAACCAAGCAGAAAGAGCAGTCTTTTATGTGGTTGCTTGGCTCTCTCCACACCATGGGGACTGCAAATGGCATTGATGGTCTTTTGCCATTGAACCACTGTGAAAACTGTGTTGTCCATGTAGCACAGCATCTATGAGGGGCCCAAGGCTTGTCTTGGTCACCAACCTTGCATCTGAAGTAAAGGTGATAAGCCTTCTTCACTTGAGAAGTGATACTTTTCTTCTGGATGGCAAATGTCACTTCCCCACAAATAGAGCAGAAATTGTCCACGCTATTAACGCACTTTCGAGGCATGACTCTTCTGTATTGGGCTGAAATGGATAAAATAATAACAGTTCTCTGAAACAGTAGCTTAAACTGTCTTGCACAAAGTCTGAAATATTTTCAGTGCTCAGCCTTTCCGACAAGGCTTTCCATAGTGCACTGTTGACGTTAGCTTCCTTCAGCTGCCACCTGGCATTAGTATTGCATTGCATCAGAAAATGATGCAATCAACTCTGGATGATGGTATCATGCAATATGATGCAATATGACACCATTCTAGGCTGATTTAGGATGTTGTTGCAGTACTACAGAATAAATTTACACGGTGAAACATACAAAATTAATTATATGAAATATCTTCAGAACAAGAGCTAATAAAAAATTTTCAGGGTTATATTCATGTTCAGCACACCAAGATACTACAGATTAGGGCCTTTTTAAGTCCACAATGATCTCACTGCGACCAGTGTTATTGTATTCAAATTTTGCTACATATTAAAATACATTAACACATAAAGTTCTTAGACCATTATTAAGTACATAGTATGTTTTCAAAAATTATTTATCGTTATTGGTAAGGTTGTTTGGAGCACAAATTTGTATTGGAGTCTACCTGTCTGAAACACATTTTAAATGAGAATCCAGAACCTATCTGTATGGTTTCTTTTACTTATAATTCAAAAGGAATTTATACTGAGCTTCAATAAGACACAAAGTCTACTACTTTGGCAAAGAATCAGTACAGAAATGTTTTACATGTGCATAAAATGAGTAAGTGAGTGAGCACTCACACTAATCATAGTCTTGCCATATGTTAGTTTCTCTAAGAGAAAAGTCAACTTCATACATTCTGGTTAAAAATTGGACAGCTGGGGCCAACCTGGTGGTGCAGGGGTTAAAGTCTCAGCACTATCCAGCTATCGTCAACCAGTGCATGTGAGTCCTATCCCAGGTCAGAGAGATTCCGATATGGCACAGCAGACCTCTCCTGTCTCTCCCGCTGCTCCCCTCAGTCGATCCTTCTGTTCTGCTCCCCACTCTGTGTGGTGAATCCTGTCACCCCCTGCACCTCTGGTCTTGCCCCCAGTTCTTGTATGTATAAATAAATAAAATAAACCTTTAAAAAAATTGGACAGTTGTCTGAATTGGAAATACTATCAAGAAGAAAAGTAAATTAGTATTTGCCCCGAGCAGGGGTTCGAATGGAGGAAGGGTCAGTGAAAATTGGGAAGTGACTGTTAACTGGTACAAAGCTTATTTTGCAGGTGAGAAAATTGATATAAAGTTAGTTTATTGTGATGATTGAACAGCTCTGTAAATAAAATAAAAATAATTAACTGGGTGAAATCCATGGCACGTAAATTTTAAATTAATAAGCTAGTTTCAAACAAAAGTAAACAAAAATTTGGACACCCAGTTTTTGAAGGAGAGAATGGATGAATTTGAGAAACAATTAAGCTCAGAGCTATGATGTTATTTCCCATGTATAGGCAAACACTTCTTTAAACTGTTTTAGAGTTTGCCTTCTGGCTCATTGAAGCCACTTTAAATAATAATAACTTAGTTTTAGGCTTATTTTTAGTATTTATATAAGGTAGGCATCTTGATAGACTGATTATACTTCACCACCATCTAGTGGTCAAAAAAGGAACTGCCATATTTTAAGTGTGTGTGTGTGTGTGTGTGTGTGTGTGTGTGTGTGTGTGTGTATGTTTATACACACAAATTAGAATATTCTTGTGCAGTTCAGTATACATTATATATTTAAAAACTCCATCATACTGTTTACCTCACCCAGATTTTACAGAACTGTAAGATTTGTATTGTATGTTTATGATGGAAAACTATATGATAACTATAATATTAATATCAGTATTTACCCATTTTGCTTTTATTTCTGGGTGAGTATAATTACAGAATGCCTCTTCTGATCAAAATAGTTTATTATCCCCAAATGGCCTGATCCATTTGTCCCAGAAGACTGACAAGAATAGTGGATATGAAAGGAATTGTGTAATAAATGCAGTTAAATAAAAAATATATTGCAGAAGAATTTCTATAAACTAAAATGATAGAAAATAAAGGAAAATGTATGAAGAACATTACCTAAACATATATTGTTATAACTTCTGAATTCAAAAATTGTTGGGGAAAAATCGGAATAGTTAGTATTATATTTCTCAACTGAAAATCTGCCTACAACAAGTTAATTGACTTTTTAAAAATTATAATGAAAACCATTTAAAACAGGAATTTTTATTCCTTCAAATTATCAATGAATTATGAGGTTAAAAACATTAAATCTTATAGGGAATCAAGTATTTTGCCACCAATAATGATTTATTATAGGAAAAAAATGTGTCAAAGTTTCACTGTAGCAAAATAAAATTGAAGAATTAGTATTTAATAAACACAGAAGTCAGCTACAAATCAACATGTAAAACTGATTATTAACTTTTAAAATGTATTTATAAGAGTGTTGATTATTGAAATTATTCAGAAAGAATTGCTTTATGATGCAAAAATTATTTGTCTACAACTAGAATTTCATATATTTAAATGTAGTTAATAAGAGTTGAGGGGGTATGTTATTCAAATATCTTGGTGTTTTTGAAGAATTTTATGTTTAGTTAGTATTTTACTATGATGCTTGAAAATATCTTAAAACATATTTGGCTAAAATTTATTTTTGATTATTATAACAATAAAATAGGTCGGGTACATTTAACCACTACAGGAAAATAAAGGAATATTTCTTTCATTTTTTTATCTGACAGTTATATATCCTTATGTTCCAAGCATCATGTTCATTTAATATTAATAACATCTGTATGAACTATTTACTATTAATATCCCATTTCATAATTAAAAAAATACATATTGATAAAGAATATACAAACCTATGAATATTCAGAATACTTGTGAAGTTTAAATCCTACATAGGGATAATCTCAGATTAAGTAAAATAAGTCCATCTATATTCTGTGTAAATGATAACATATTCAAACATTGATGCTGGAATAATTAAATGAAGAGAGAGAGATGACAGTGGGAGACCAATTTCACCATCCTTTAATATGTCACCAAAGGATAAAAGCTACAAATGCAGCTTTAATATTAAGAGTTTTTAATAGTTACTTTATCATCTTGGAACTATTATGATAACACTATAAATGTAAACTTTACATCTCTAAGTCTCTAGAAACTCAGTTCATTGAATCTTAAATATTTTGATTCACAGTTTTCCAAGAAGTGTTATTGTGCTTCTATTATTTGAAGCCATGCACTTGGAACCTGAGCCAAGATAATAAAATAAAAAAGATACTTCTATCCGGTTGGTGCCTCTCTTTGTGAAGACGTGCTGTCTCCAAGACTGCCCCCAGACCTCCTGTGTGGTTCACAGCGGAAAATAGGATGTTCAGTGATGCTGCACTTGAACTGCCCAGTGTTATTTTTCTTTGTATTTTTACCTTGCTCTATAAGCAACCTAAATTGTATATTCTGGAAGGTACAAAGGTGCTTAATTTACAAAATCTTCTAAATAATTGATTGCCTTTTTTTCCCCCACGGATCCCCGGGCTGGATCATCAGCTACACACTTGCTAAAAATGAAAGAAAACTTAATTTCTCTGTATTCTGAGAATAAGGAAATTCATAAGAAATATGGAATTTCATGACATTAGGGAACTATCAACTCACCACTTTTGTGAAATGCTGTTTAATAAACACATACTGCTGCCATCCTATCACATGTAAAGCTTCTTAACATTTCTGAATAGGAGGATTTCTCAGACTTGTCAAATGTCATTGGAATGAAGAAGTTAATGAGGTATAGCTAAAACTCTGGTGATACTACTCTCATTCTCCTGATTATATTCACGAAGAAGAGATTATATATTTCCTGAATGGGGAAAACATGGTTAAGCTGACTTCTTTTGTGAATATGTATCATATGAAACCCAAATTTGATTATTATAGAAAGAAAAATATCTTTATTATAAAGCTTTATTCTTGCTGGAAAAAATAGCTCCTTTTAATGAGAGAAGAAGGAAACACCATTATTTTAGGTCATTATTTAGATAACTCATCTGTCATTCTAATTTTCATTCATGAGCTCTATTCCTTATTTCTACAATAATATTCTACTCTGCTTCACACATGAGTGCATGCACATGTGCAGGCACACACACACACACGCCCCCCCCAACCCCCCCACACACACCCCTTCTCCTGAGTTGTCTTCTATTCTTACTCTTGGCCTAGCCTTCAACTTGCTCCAAAGTTTGCAACATCCTACTTTAAGAACTGAATCCTTGACTTTCCATCTAACTGTGACTCTCGGTTTTTCTATGTCCCAGATTCTGGTCACAAAACTGCTTCTGACATATTTTGACAGAACCTTTTACTAATCTTGAGATTTTTTGTTTTTTAAAGATTTGTTTTGCATACAAGCTGGGGTGCAGGCCAGAGGCTTGGGGCAGTGAGAGGGTTCACAGAGCAAGTAGCAGAACAGGGAGAACGACTGAAGTACACTGCTGAGGGGAGCAGTGGGTGATGCAGAAGAGGTCTGCTGTGCCATGTGAGAAATCTCCCTGGCCGGATATCGAACTCGCACTGCAGCCACCGATAGCTCCACAGTACTGTGCTTAACCGGTTGCCCCACCAGGGAGGCCCTAATCTGAGATTATTCATGCGGACCATCTTATCCTTGAGGGTCTGCCTGGTGCATGGTTAGTGCTACTGCTGGCTCCAGGTATACTGCTTTTCATCAGTTCTCCTCTCCCAGCTCATCTTAGAATTTTAAACACAAGTCATTACCTTTCTCACATGAGTTTGGTCAGCTGTGATATTTCCCTGTGCTTTTGCTATGAGTGTGTGCATTTCTTCTGGATTCTACATTCTACATTAAGGTTGTTCTTAACTGTATTTTTACTAAATCTTCACTTCCTTATGTTGAATTTTTGACATGATTTGTCATTGTTTTATATTGATCATTGTACTGTTTAGTTCATTTCTGTTGGGTAGCTTCCTTTTGTGTAACTTAATAAATCTGGATAAAAAGTAAATAAGTGAAGATGAGTATAAAGTTAAATAACAAAAAGTTATTTGTTTAATATAACCAAACATTATTTTAATATAACTGAAAGGAAGTCCACAAATATTATTTTAATATAATCAAATGGAAGTCCACAAAAAGTCCACTACCCGCCCCACTCAAAATAGAAGCAATTTTACATCTCCAACAACGTAATTTATTGCATCAGATATCAGCATTACACAAAAAGAATTGATAGAAGCTGCGATCAACATGCTTATAATATTCCCATTCAATATAATATCTAGACCCTAAGAAAAGCAATTAGAACTTGGCCAGTGATGGTGGGCTACCAAGAACTACTACAAGTGGTAGCTTCCACTACAACTATTTACTCAGTTCAATACAGCCCACAGTACTCTGCATGCTATTGCTCAGGTGAATGAGTTTTTTATTCCCACCTGCAAAAAAGAAGAATTGTACTTTACAGAGCAGTGTGAATTAACTCTCTTCCATTTAGCTATGTTAACTCTTGCACTCTGTCTTGGCAATCTTGGGCATGTTAACATGCTAAGGAACAGTACATTCTATCATTTTGCCCATAATTTTATATTAATTGGACTTGGTGAGTAGAAAGTGGTGAATACCCTGGAAAACCTAATGTAGTAGATATATTCTAGAAGGTGGCAGACATCAGCATGAAATTTCAAAGACCTGTCAGTTAATACAGTTTTTTTTAAATGCTCGGTGGCTTGGGTATGACAAGATATCACCTTTAAGATAATGGACAAGTAATAACTACTCACATCTCCTACCACTAAGATAAATAGACAACACTTTGTGTCTCAATATATTTTGGAGACAGAATATATGACACATTGCATGTGGCTCAGGCATGTTCCTTTCTTGAGTAACTCAGAGGGCTGACAGGTATGATGGTGTCCAGAGCAAGAGAGAGTGCCACATCACCCTTCCAGGTTTATTTATTCCTTGTTCTTATTATTGAAGTAATACAAGAGAGTTTAAGAAGTAAACATGCTCTTTTGAATAATCAAAAAAGACTGTGAAATTAAGTGAAAAAGCCACATACAGAAGGATTTGAAAGTGGGGGTTTAATTGCTTCTTGTGAGCCCTAGCAAGAAAGTTTGCATGGCTAAAAGAGACTGAACATAAAATTCTTTAGCGTTTAACAAATTGAAGGGCAATATTTATTAGCTACCAGGCTTCACAATATAGCTGATGGATAATAGATGTACATTTTTAAACATGTAGTTTTACTTAGAATATTGAAGAGCAAAATTTTTCAAGACAAAGAACGTTGTCTATGTTTTATAGAATAAAATATATTCACTGAGTTTTGAGTAAATGGCACACGTTGAACGTATAGCTGCACTCCATGGCACAAAATAGTAAGAAATGTTCATTCTCAGCAAAGAATTGTTGTGACCAATTCATAGCGATATAAAGGGAAAATATAAAACTCCTTTCTTTAGATAAGGCATAATTTAGATTTTGACAAAGAAAATTGGAAGCATTTAAAGGAAACAATAGTTGTTCTTAGTAGTTTCTTTCTGTTTCTCCTAACTTTGGCCTTACCTAACAAATGAATGCATAGATTCACAGGGAAAGTAAGAAAGGAGATAAGAAAGAATGATTATTAAGTTTGACTGAGAAGAATGGTGAATGGTTGAATGGTGAATGGTTGCTTGAAAATATTTCATTGATTTCCTTGGAATATGAATTTTATAGGTCTCTTTATTCCATAGAAGTCAAGAAAAGATATAGTTACAAAGGTCTTCTGCAAAATTGCATTAATACTTCTGAATGATTCACATGCAAATTCTTTTAGTTCAACTCAAAAGAAGCCAGAAGACATTTTTAGTTGAGAATATGCTCTTGGTTACATAAGGGAGATTGCCAAAAGTACCAGAAAGAATATTAGAGAAAAAATTTGACCCAAGTGTTTCTAAGTTTCACATACTTTTTTTTTTTTTTGCCTTGTTAGCAAAATTAAATGAAAGGAAATTTGGAGCTGATACCATTTTATTGGACATTTTTACAATCATCATACTTTACTATCTTATGAATAGATCCATATATTCTCAGTTAATATATATTTCATTGAGCAGATTTGTGTCTGCAGGGCAAACGTTGTTGAAAAGTTACATTAAAATGTAATTATTACTATGAGGTCAATGATGCTGCTTTCATATTAGCAGAATTGGTCAAATGGCCAGATTTTCCTCAAAATATCATTCTGAATTCTGGAGATGCAGCCTATGCATTTAAAAATTTCAAAGTCCCCCTCAGTTTCTAATATGTTCCTTCTCATTCAGTGGAGTGAGAACCTCTGAAAATAGAGTAACACTTTTTCTAAACGGAAAAGTTTCAACAAGTTATTTCTTAGACTGAATTCTCTTTCCCTTTTATACTCCATGAAATCACAGATTTGATCTATTTTTTCACAGTATCTTAACATCCCATGCAATACCTAGTTGAATAAGTGCCTACCCAATATTTGCTAAATGAAGGAAAAAATGGATTTCATGTGTTTAACATTTATATATGCCTAACATTTAAATATACATCTTTCATCATGTCCTCTTATCAACTACTGGACCTGTAAAATTGTCACAATGGTTTAGTCTTTTGTTCTTAAATATAGCGTGGAAGGATTGAGGGCAAGGCCTTGGCATGCAATAATAACACTCCATTTCAATTTTCAGATCCGTAAACTGAGGTTAAATCATTTATCTAATAAACAGCAGAGAACAAACAGATCCAAACATTTTTACACTATAAGTCTGTTGCAACTACATGATGCTAATTCTAATCATTTAATTATCTTTATAGGGCCAAAAACTCTTGACAATCATTTGACATATTGATGAAATGCAGTTTCACAGTTCATTATTTGGATTCCCGTTTCTGGACTTTTTACCATGCTCTGTTCTAATTTTCCAGTCCTGGGACTGATTAGGAAGTTGCATAAACCATTTTGCATTATGCTCACATTCAGTCTTAAAGCGTTAAGAGTGTCAAAAGCATCCCAGTTCACTCTTTTTTCACAAGATTGTGAGGCTTCAACAGTAAATACCTCAATATTAGAGAGCATTGATGTCTTCAAATAATCTTTTGAGTTTCCCTTGCAGGTTATATCTCAACTGCCAAAAACGAGACAGTGTGAAGAACAGAAACCTTTGCAATGAGCAGTCCTGGATGTGCCCTGTGATGGCTTGTCTGAGAGCAGAAAGATGAAAGTTACTCTCCTGAGCCCTGCAAGTACAAGGCTAGCCCAAATCCTTCCTGATAAGCATCAAACGGAGACAACTAACTACAAGAAATTCCTCCAGCAACAGAATAAATATTGGCACACCAAGAAATAATCTACCGATGGGAATAGAGGCTCTGAAAACTATCCTGTGACTAGTCAATCCCAAGTTCAGCTGCAAATCCTCATCTTGACACAATCAGGAAGATGTCAAAGCAAGTATATTTCTAGTCAATATAAAAACAATTATCCCTGGTTTTTACTTCCTGTTGGCAGTGCTGTGCCTTCTCATCTATTGCACCATAGTTGTTCTTGCTATCTTTTTCCCTGGGACTAGATTTGATTCAACTGAGAGAATCACTGGGTATTTGCTAAAGGACAAATGGAGCAGCTTGTCTGTCCACTTCTCCCCACCTCCACATTGATTAGAGAAACTGTTTTACAGGGCCTTAGTCCCTTAATTGGTAGCTTTATCTGAGTGTTTCTCTATTGAATCAAGCAATGAGGTGTAGCAGAAAGAGACAGAATAAGAGTAATTAAAGCCCAATTCCAATCTCAGCATTTCCCCCTGTTCTGTGTAGGTAATAATTTTGTTTTGCAAAACTCAAGCACTTCTGTGGATAGAATATGAGATAGCTCTCAGTATTATGAAGTTATAGGGAAATGGGGTGCTATTTTAATGAAATATTTGGTGTTATTTATCTTTGAAACAGTCTGGTCCAGTATTATATTCATGAAGGCTTTTGAACAAAAGCACAGTAGCTACCTCACAAAGTTCCACTTATACTTGTCATTATTCGCTACTATATATTTTTTTAGCCAGTTCCCTGTGCTTTATAGATCTATTTTTTTAGACAGAATTTATTTTAGCAGTCAAATGTGGTTCAAAAATTTGAATCATGCCAGGGAACTAGCTTACCCTTTGCCCTGGGCAACAAGAAAGGTAATCAACCCTTTTCTATGAAATCAAAACTACTGTTCATATAGGGGCGCAACGGGTTAAGCACAGCGCTGTGGAGCTATCCACAGCTACGGCTCGAGTTTGATGCCTGGCCAGGGAGATTCCCACATGGCGCAGCAGACCTCTCCTGCCTCACCCACTGCTCCCCTCAGCAGTGTGTTTTGGTCAGTCTGCCTGTTCTGCTCCCCACTCTGTTTCTGGTGAACCCTCTCACCACCCCACACCTCTAGCCTGCAACCCAGCTTGTATGCATAAATAAATAAATCTTTTTAAAAACCTACTGTTCATATAAATAAATATCATTTACTAAACTGGATACCAAATTTATTTTTTATTTTTATTTTTTTGTGTAGGCCAGAGATGCTGGGGATGAGAGGACTCCCCAGAGACAGAGTGGAGAGAAGAACAGGTGGAGCTACTGAAATACAGTGCTAAGGGGAGCAGCAGGCGAGTTAGGAGAGGTCTGCTGCACCATGTGGGTTAGATCCCTGGCTGGGGATCAAACTCAGGCCATAGAGGTGATATCACTGAGAATCAACCCTAGGCCATCAGGGAGGCCCTGGATAGCAACTTTAAACTATGTGAATCTGAAACTCAATGCATTTCGGGTACTCAGGTGTACTTGCCACTTACCAGTTTGCATTAAAATCTGAAGGTAGTGATATACATAGATCCCGGAATATTTTTTAATCTTTTTTTAATTTTTGAAATATCAGTGGTTATATCTCAAGTAAGAACTAATCTAACAAAATACCCAAGTAATCCTACTAACAGACGTATATTTTGTTCATGAAATTTCTAAAACTTAACTCTCCATAGCCATATACTATGCATCAGAAGCTTCATTAGTAATTATTTTAAGTTCAAATTTTGTTGTATCAAAAAGAGAGAAATAGAGTAAGCACTCATTTTTTTTTTACATGTTCTAACTGATGGCACTTCATGCTGGAATTATTTACTTGTCCTAGATTATCCACATGGAGAGTTACATCAGTTTTGCGTATATTTTCTGGAAATTGTCCATTTATCTGTGATCTGCTCTTTCTTTTCCTGTTATTTGCTGTGAGTTTTCAGTTCTGCATCTCAGAATTCAGAGTAAAACCCCTTATGAACATTTTAGTTTAACCTGAATGACCAGTAGAGGTCTCTGCTGCTCTATGAAAATGTCCTATAAAGGCAAAGCAAAAACATCACAACAGCCTTTAAAAGAAGTATGTTGGCCAAGTTATAGTGTGGTCACCGAGGGTGTATTAGAAAGAAAAATGCATTCTTTTAGTGGTGAGAAAAGAAGAACAAAAGTGAAGGAAGGGCTTTTGTCATGTTTGGGGTGGCAGGGTGGGGAAGGTGAGGAGCATCTTATCATGGAAACATCCATCGGTGAATGGAAACATGGAATTAATCTCTTTGCATTTTGTGGAAACTTGAACTCGGGCTGGCAAGTAGGGAAAATCCTAGATGAGGGAAGTCCAAGGTGAAAGCTTCAGGGCAATGGGCGATCAGAATTCAAAGAAACAATATGGTCTGAATTCAGCTGTGGGTATGGCTGGACCTGGTTTGTGGAATCCAGCCTCCCTGGAATTTGGCAACAGTTATTCTGTCCTAAGGAATAGCAACATTAAGCATACAGGACAATACTAAAGAAATTTTGGTCTCACATGTACATGGTAGGAATTCATGTTGGAACACATCATGGCCTTAAAATATTGCCCTTGCTTTGCTGAGGTCAGAAAGCCATTACAGAAAAATAAGACGACTCTTATTTGCTAGAACTAGGTATTGAGGACAGAGCAGCCCTGGTAAGTAGTCAGTCTGGCCCAAACCTGAGTGACCTGAAAAACATATTTCTGTAAATTTGCTCTGTCTGGAAATAAGATGGAATTAGGAGCATGTGCAAGTCTAAACTTATAAAGGTGAGGCGAGCTGTTCCAGGTATGCAGGATTTGATTCCCAAGCAGACCAGTGCAGGCCACATTTAAATCTGCTTTTCGTGGTTGCTCTGTGATTTTTCGTCAATATGAACTGTGGATTGAATTCTTCCACAAAATTTTTACTAGGGATTAATGCCTATAAAGAAGAGAAGTAAACAGGATTAGGCAAAGAGAGTTGAACTAAGGTACAGATGCAGCAAAGCCTTGGCTAAAGCCCTGAAATGAATAGTGTCTGTTATAGCTGTCACACTGAAGTTGGGACTTTACTTCTTTACCCCATCCCCAATCATTCATCATATGTGAGTTATTGAATGTGGGCATGAGCCTAGAAAACCCTTGGAATAGAAAACTAAAAACCATTTTTTAAATTTTTTTTGCATATTTTAATTTAAATGTTTGTATTGAAGTAATGTTGGTTTGAACCTTGTATATGTTTTAGAAGTATTAGGTTTACACCTCTTCACATGTTTTTCAGCCTATCACCAAAGCAACCACAATCTTCCACTAAAGACCATGGAGGCTCTTTGCTCCCCAATCCCTTTCTGGTAAGATCTTAAGGTCTGTTTTGTTTAATTTTGTTCATTTGTTTGGTTTCTCAGTATTCCGCACGTGAGTGAAATCACTCAGTATTGTCTTTCATCTTTTGATTTATTTGCTTAGCATCATGCCCTCTATTTTCATACAAATGGCAAGATTTCATGACTTGCTTTGCTTTGTTTTAAAATTGAGTATATTTCATTGCATATATATATATATATATATATATATCATATTTTCTTAATCCACTCACCTCTTGTTGAACACTTCAGTTATTTCCATTCCTTGGCTACTGTAAAGAGATCGGCATTGAACATAAGGCTGTATATATCCGTTTGAATTAGTGTTTGTGTATTATTTGGATAGATGCTGGAGTGGAATTGCTGAATCATGTATCAGATCTACTTTTAGTATTTTGAAAAATGTCCATATTGTTTTTCATAGTGGCTGGACAACTCTTTACTCCTACCAGCAGTGTAAAAGTCTCATTTATTCCCACGTCCAATACTTTATTTCTGGTCTTCTTATTATGGGCCATTCTTATGGGTTTGTGGTATTCTCTCTTTGTGGTTTTGATTTACAGTCCCCTAACAATAAGTGGTGAAGTGCCTAATTTCCATCTATATGCCTTCTTTGGAGAAATTTTACTTAGCACTTATGTCATGTAATATTATTATCATTATTGGATTTTTTTGTTTTCTTTTTATTGAGTTGTATGAATTCTTTGTACAACTTGGATATTAGCCCCCTATGCATCTTGGATATATATCATGTGAAATATTTTCTCCCAATCAGTAGGGTGTCTTTTTAATTTAATGATAGCTTCTTCTGCTGTGCAGAATCTTATAAATTCAATGAAGGCCTGTTTATTTAGTTATTCATTTATTAGTTTATTATTGCCTTTTAGTTCCCTTGCAGTTATAATAAAACCTCCAAAGACAACCATGTCATGCAGTATTTTGTCTATATTTTCTTTTATGTATTTTATAATTTCAAGTCTAATGTCCAAATTTTTGATACATTATGAATAATTCTTGTTTATGGTGTGGTATAGTTTCATTCCTTTGCATGTAGCTGTCCAGTTTTCCCAACACCTTTTGTTGAAGAGGCTTTCCTTCCTCCATTTATATTCTTGGCTCCTTTCTTGTACATTAACTGTCAGCTCTTAGTTATTTTCCATTGATCTGTAGGTTTATTTTTTTATTCCAATAGCATAATCTTTGTAGTATACTTTGAAGTCTGGGAGCATAATACCTCCATTCTGGTTTTTAGAATTACTTTGCCTGTTTTGGTTCTTTTGTGGCCCATACAAATTTTAATAATGTTTGCTCTATTTCTTTGAAAAATGCTATTGGAATTTTTTCTTTTTTTGTTGAAAAAAAAATTATAAGTAGCTAGTAGGACTCAGTTTAGAGGATCCCAATTTTTTTGTTGTTTGAAAACATCAAAAGCATCACAGTCAAGAACCAGTTAAACACATGCCATCTTCTCCCCAGCAGGTCTGGTCAAGATGTTGATGTTGGCCACGTCAGTGTCAGAGAGTTTATTGATAGCCGACTTGTTGGCCTTGACATTCACAGTGGAGAGAAGTTTGTCATTATCATCTGTTTTTCATTGTTATTTTTTTAATGACTGACTTGGTGGTCAGAGGGAAATTGAAGATGGCATAGTGGTCAAGCTTGTTTCTCCTGGGGTGCTCTTCCAAGCACATTCGGGTGCCTTGAGAGCCATAGCATCTTAGGCTACTGGAAAGTGGGTGATGTATGGATCTTCTTTTATTTCACATTGTCGATACCTTTCAGCACTACTTTTGTGACTTTCAAGCCTTTTGCTTTGGCTTCATTTTGGTTTGGGGAGGATCCCAATAGCATTATTTTTGGTACCATCTTTGAGGAAATGCATCATTGGAATTTCGATAGTGATTGTATTGAACATGTATATTGATAACGGCTGTTATTTTAAGGGCATTGTTATTTTCAGAGGAAAATAGAGTTTAAGACTGCACTGGGATTCAATCAGTGAATCTGGAAAATAAATAAACAGTAAGAATTTTGGTAAAATTAATTGCTCCAGATTGATGATGTCCACGTCAGAATAAAACAAGTTATGCAATGGAGTTTGGGGGAAAGAAGAGATATGTTAAAATAAGAATACAATCCTTTTCACAACCAATGGCTTGTTAGAGTATGGGAATGTTTTTTGATTCACTGTGAGTCATCAAAGAAACATTGGCATTTGTTTAGAAAATTCCAAACATCCTAAGGAGCAAACAATAATCAATGGGTCAATTCTTTCAGAACTTTGTTCTCTTTTGTTTTCCATGATCAAAGCATAGAAGGCCAGGCAGCAAACAATCTGTGTGGTTTCCAGTTTGATGAAACCTTATTTATCACACTCTTCACAGATGTAAATTCATTAATCTTCATCTTTCCTTTTAAATTATTCTAATTTCCACTTGGCTTTAGCCATCCTCTGTGGGAGTCACCACCAGTGAATCAGAAATGGAAGTTTTTTCTCAGCTTTAGTTGAATTGGTGAGAGAACTTTGCTATCTCTACCCAGGATGCAATGTCAGATAAGACCACAGACAAAAATGTCAACATTATACTCTGGAACTTTTACTTAATTTCATCAAAGAAACATTGCAATTCATGGGGTTTAAATACTACATAATTGCGAAATACTCCAGGATGAGCTATTCATCAGACAGTAGAATATGTCCTAAAGAATCTGAGGTATTCATTCTAGCCTTAAATTATCATTATATAGCCCTGACTGTTGTGAAGTTACCTAATGTTGTGGGGCCTCAGTTTCCTCATCTGTAACAAGGCCAAGTTGGAACAAAATGCCATCAAGCTCTAAGACTATAATTAAGGTTTTTGAAATCAAACCACATTTCATAACCTCCTTACAAGATAGATAGGATTTTTGTAAGCTTGCCTTGAAACCTAACCTCCATATACAACACCATTTTTAAGTACACACAATTATCCAATTCAAGAATAAACATTTTAACCTAATACATTTATGTGATAAAGTTTTCATTTTTATGCATTTTATATGCATAAAAATATGCATTTTATATGCATTTTTAGAAAAAAAAAACCTTATTTAATTCATGATTGATTCTTCCACAAGATGTCACTGTCTGCCACAATTTTTTGCATAATCAACACATCTTTTCTTAAGGAAAATCCCTAAGGATTTATGACAGCCTGCCCTGTTAAGTAGCAAGCACATGAGAACTAACCCTGTGTGATAATCTCTGTGTTCAGTGAAATTCTATGTATAATTAGCATATTTCAAAAGTATGCATATTTCGTGATAGTTCAACATTTTAAAAAACTTTAAATTTCACCTATTGATTTTAGTGTAGGATGTTTAGATGTTTCTAATACATAACTCTATGACAGAATCATAAGAAAAGTATACAACAAAGAAGTATATTGAATAGGCTAAAAGTGACACTGGTTGTAGTAGAACATGTTGTCTTCAAGGAAAATTAGAATGGATATTTATTGTATCTTGCTATTTGTGTGAAATGTCAAGCAAAATGTTCTGGCTGAATATAGAGTGTACTTTGCTGTAGAGTTTGAGGTCATCTGGGCGCAGAGACAGGCACCTGGCATTTCTATCTATTCATGTAAGACCGACGATGATGCGGCGTGATTCTCCCCAGGTCTTTGTACAATGCCTGTGCCTTTGTTGACCAGGCCCTTCTCATCATTCATGCCTCATTAGTGACACCAGAACCTACACTGCACCATCTTTTCTGGCTTGGGGACCTGGATGACAATGGTGAATCCTCACTGGAATCACTGATGTCAGTGTGGACTGTGATGGGAAACCTATGAATACTGAGTCTTGTAACTGATATAGTAAAGTATTTCTCTGGTTGGCAATTGTATCTGTAAAGCATTCTCTTCATATAGGCTTTGAGGGTAGTATTAGAAAAAGGACCTTACTTTTAATTACCTAGATAAACTTTGATCATAATTATCAATATAATCTGACTCATAGAATTAAGGTTCAACATATTAATCCCCGTAATTGCTAACTACTGTGACTACATTCTAGGAAATGTTTTCTAATTATATGTGGAGAATTGGCAACCCAAGCATAACAATCAAATTAAAAATCTCTATTTTCAAATGAACAGGTATTATTTGGGGATGCCACAGGATGTCAGGCTTCACTTTAAAACTGTTAAATGAATTCAAAGACACATTTATTTAATACACGTTTCCTTGGATTTGAAGCTCTAATAGGTAACGACTCTTTATATTCAGTTATCTTTTGGAGGGCCATTAATTTAATCTAAGTCTAATTATAATTCTCAATGACTACACAAATAAAATGAAAAAGAGCATAGATGTTATTTTCTTATTTGATAAGTCCACAAACTTTCTTAACTTTTTAAAAAATAATGTTTCTAATCATGTGATATTCTACATTTAAGAAAATGAATGAAATGAACAAATAGCTTCTCGTAACTTTTCATATCTGAGATATGTAATTTTACTGTGTTAAGTCTTGCAATGGCATCACCATAAAAAGAACTAAGTTTTAGAGACCTACCATTTTCAAGTTCCCTTTGTGGTTTGTACTCACTAAATCTGTGTCTAGTAATTTGTCTTTAGTGATATTAGCAAATATGATAGCAACAGTGGCAGTGGGATAGTGGGGTGCATAAATACACTGAACTCTATAAAGAGAACTGAGTTCAAATCCTAATTCTGCCACTTACTAACTTGATGACTATAAGAAAGTTGTATACTCTCCCTTGATTTCTTTTTTTTTTTTTTTTTTTTAGATTTATTTTTTATTTATACATACAAGCTGGGGAACAGGCCAGAGGCGTGGGGCGGCGAGAGGGTTCACCAGAGACGGAGTGGGTAGCAGAACAGGCAGATCAGAAATACACTGCTGAGGGGAGCAGCGGGCAAGGCAGGAGAGGTCTGCCGTGCCATGTGGGATTCTCCCTGGCCGGGCGTCGAACTCGCGTCGCCGCTGCCGACAGCTCCACAGCGCAACGCTTAACCGCTGCGCCACTGGGGAGGCCCTCTCCCTTGATTTCAATTCCAACATTTGCAAAATAATAATGATACTTACAAAGTTTTATGAGGACAGTAGTTTGATTATTGCTCCTTCATAACCAGCATCACAGAGTTGTGTTAAAATTTTAAGAAGAGCAGGGCCTCCCTGGTGGCGCAGCGCCGACAGCTCCACGGCGCGCGATGCGAGTTTGACGCCCAGCCGGGGAGAATCCCACATGGTGCAGCAGACCTCTCCTGCCTCGCCCGCTGCCCTCCTCAGCAGTGTATTTCTGATATTCCTGTTCCCTACTCTACTCCCTACTCTGTCTCTGGTGAACCCTCTCGCCGCCCCACGCCTCTGGCCTGTACCTCAGCCTGTATGTATAAATAAATAAATCTTTTA
Organism: Scalopus aquaticus; assembly: GCA_004024925.1. Classification (NCBI taxonomy): domain Eukaryota; kingdom Metazoa; phylum Chordata; class Mammalia; order Eulipotyphla; family Talpidae; genus Scalopus; species Scalopus aquaticus. The sequence goes on from PVIJ01002947.1 coordinate 135,314, forward strand.
AAAAAAATTTTAAGAAGAGCAATTTCATTCTTCTTCCAGCTATACTTCTAACAGAGAAGTTTTATTCACTGACCATAGCCTTTAGCAACAGGATATTTTTGCTAATTGATCAGCAACCAAGATGGCAGAGCATGAAAAGCTGGAAGTAATCCATTTGCTAGGCCCAACTCAGACAGAAATTTCGGCATTAGGACAGTCCCTTAGAGCATGAATCTGGCATGGAGCTTGTTGCCCTGAAACATCTTTCAACCTGCTTTGTTATTTCATTGTTCTACCACATGGGCAATCAGAACATCTTAGGTCAATATGTGTCAGGGCGAACAGAAAGCATAGGTGTTTAGTACCTGGCTACCACTGACATCCATTTTTGGTGCCTTCAAGGACTTACACTGGGGCACTTGGATATGTGCTAGTGGTCTCTTGGTCCTTGGCATCAGTGTGCAAGCAGGTAATGTCTGTAGGAAATAGTGACATCCCTTGCTCATGGTGTATCATATAAATTCAACTTTAAAATAATTCTCAGTTAACTGAAACCTACCAATTGATCCTGCAGAAAAGCAGGAAAGAAATGACTTTTTCTACATGGCCAGACTTTGGAGCTGTTAAGTCTCCACTCCATAGTAAACCAAGCCCAATCACCTCTGCATCCCTGTCAATATGAGTTTGCCCAAGGATGAGGAAACAGATTGTGAAGGGATTAACAGAGCACATAGTTTTGTTTTGTTTTGTTTTCTTATTTTGACACCATAAGTGTGACTGCAATTCAAGATATTGTGGGAGAAGATGAAAATGTGTGTTTTAAATATCTCTGTCCATCATTAATAATTATTCAATCTAAAAAAAAACACCATAAAAAGATTAATTAAAAGAGCATGAGCAGGCATTTAGTTTCAATTATCTTAGTAGCAATTAACCCAAAGTAGAACTTTAACAGTGTTATAAATTTTTTATAACATTTCTGCCAAACATTTGATTGTTAAAGATTGCTGGCAAGGACACCATTTTTCTACCGCTTGCATCACATTTTGTTAACATGTACTTTCTGGCCAGACTGGGATTAATTTATTGATTTGCATTCACAGTACCAATTTTTATTTATCACATTTCATTTCTTCATTTGTTGGGCTAATGATCCACAAACTATACAAAAAAAAAAATGAAGAGAGAGAAATCTGTGAAACTGCAGTTCTATGTGTGGGAGAGACAATCTTGCTCCCCATTGCAATTGTTCAAGTCAGTGTTTACTCATCTGCAGGGAGGACTGGTCACTAGGAGCCCATAATTCTGTATTTCCCTCTGCCTGTTCACCAATGATAGATTCCACCTATGGCATTTTTTATTTGCTGATGAGCTAGAGAAAAGCAGTTGAATTAATTTAATTGGATAAAGGAGCCCAGTGACGAAATAGGCAGATGTTTCATGTCATTCAGAACTCACACCAAAATTTTAATCTTAAAAATATTCAAGTGTTTAAGAAAAAAGCTTTTTTCATATCTGGAATGTTCAAAAATCATATTTTATTTACATAATTCAGATAGTAATAATTTTCTGTCATCTGGTTTGTATCATCATCTAAATACAAATCAAGCTTCCTTTAAAATTACTACCTCACACCTTGGGTTTATGAACAGTCGTTCCTGACCTGCTAGTAATCTCTAATTACTAACTTAGGGTAGTTTTAATCATGTTACACAGATTATTAATAAATTTTTGCTTGTATATTTCCATCTTTTTCTTTTGGGTTGGAGGTTAGAATTTTACTTGTATGAGGATAGTAGGAGTTAATGTTTTAACAGTTGGGGATGAGATGGGAATAAACTTTGGCCAATAAATAGTGAATGGGGACTTAAGGCATCAAGTTAGAATTAAATTCATGGTACTGTAAAATAGTAACCTCATTGAGGATCAAAGTCATGCTTTTTTATCCAGCGCTTCTTTGTGACAAACACATTATGTCAGCTCCACTAGCTCATTTGTCTGCCGCAGTTCCACTTTATCAGGCTGGAGTAAAAAGAATTGATGTGTCTGGATAGATAAAGTAAATGGAAACTCAGGACTCATTCCAATATGCTGTACTTTGATATATTTTGCAAACCTGAGAGCAGTTGGTGTAACACTAGTTACTGTTTGTATTTAAATATTGTACATTAGAAGACCTTTGAAAAGGTGTTTTATAATGTTCACTTTTTCTTTTTAGCACCTATTGACTTTCAGATTATTCTTTTTTCTTTTATTTCTTTATTGTGTTCACAAATATTTTCAAATTCTGCTCCTTCAAAAACTTTTGTCTCATTAGCAAGTCAGATAAAAACAGATTCTTTACAGAATGCTAATGGAAATAGAATTTTAAATTGTAAGTGCTACTTGCCTTTGCGTCATGTCCTCATCCTTTCCAGTATTCAATTAGGGCTTTCATGAACTATTAAGATTTATTTCCCAAAATTTCCTGTAAAGTCTCTGTCATTCTAGTTGAATTCCAAAGTACTTCCAAGTTTAGCATAAACGTAAATGTATGTACTTTTAATTTTAGATCAAGAGTTGATATACAAGATTTTCATATAAAATTATATTTCAAAAGAATTTACACTAAAATAAGTGTTTAATATGTTTTAACACAGATTAATGAAACAAAGCAAAATACTACATAAAATTGCAAATAAGAGATGATTTGTCACAAATCACTACAGCAAAACAAGTGTGATAATGTAGATATTGGCACTAAATAGCTGGCGTTTCATAGATTTGCATTGCAGACATTTTAAGATTATAGCTTAAGGTACAATGGGGAAAGTAACTTTCAATAATGAACAAATTTCTAGAAATTAATTATTCTTGTAGTTTTTCCTTTATTTCACTTAAAAATTTTACAGGGTCAATTTAAATTGAATTACTGTTGATAATTAAACCCCAGATCTTCCCACTTTATTATTTGGATGCTTTAAGTAATGTGGTTTTTTGTGGATATTTTTCTGATTTAACTCAGTGAGTTTTCTGCTCTTTCATTCTGTACTCTGTTACACATAATTAAAATCTTGATTTTTGAATTCTAGGGCAAGAGTACAATCATGAAACTGCTCAATTAATTTGAACTGGTACCAGATATACGCATATTAAGTACTTCAGTACAGAGAGGGGGAGGATGTTGCGATAGGGAGGTATCAGGAATGAGTGGCTAAAATGACCCCCAGGTCTTTCTTTTACCAATACATTTAGAAGGAACTAAATCAGCTACTGATAACTCTGCTGATTATGGGCTCTTTCAAGCTGCCTTTATGAAGAACAGGAAGACAAGATGAGCAGCTCTTATCCCTCAAGAGGAACTTGATCCTGATGGAAACATCCTAATGGAAAATGTGGTATTGGGATGAGAGTCTGTGATGAAGTGGCAGCTTGGCCATACCACAAGTCATTCAATATCATCTGCGTACTTTCTAACTTGAAATTTTCAGACAGATATAGAGAAAAATATGCTGTGATGTATAACTAACATAGGATCTACATGATTCCTCAATCTACTGATTCCTCAATCACTCATCAATTAAAAACTGTGTTTAGAATACTATAGGTTTTTTAAAGCATAAATGAGAAAGGGAAAGTAAATTCTTTGATCCTTACAAATATACATAAGTATAAATTTGATTTTTATGAGGGATGTAATTGCCAGGCTTATTTAATCCAAAGAAAAAACAATGTGAAAGATGGCCAGAAAGCAAATTGGTATAAAAAATAAATACTTGTAAAATTAAATATACTTTAAAAGTGCACTTTAACATTAGCCATTTCAATTAGCAAGGAAGCTAAATTTTACCAGTTTAATTAAATTGCCTAGCAATAAGAAAATGTATAGGCACACCATTTTTAAAATTGTGCTCTTAATATCTCTTACAGAGCTGGTCCTTAGCATGTGCAGAATATATAATAAGTATTTGGAGTATACTGGCAATGACAAAAATGTCATATATGGTGTGTATGTGTGTGAGAGTGTGTGTGTGTGTGTGTGTGTGTGTGTGTGTGTGTGTGTGTGAGTGTGTGTATAAATGGTAAAGATTCTAATCCTAGCAACCAAAAGGAGTTTTCTTTGTTTGGAAAATTGTCTGAAGACACCTCAATTCCTAGGTGTATGTTTATAGGAAAAGTTGCAATAAAAAAAAGAGAAGCAAAACAAAATGAGAATGTATTCAAACGGTATGAAGAAGATAGGATTTCATGGTAATGAAATTCCAGTCAAGGAACTTCATTTAGAAAGGAAGAAAATATTTTTTAGTTAGTAATAGAAGAAAGGATGATTGAGAATCAATAGCAGAGGGCAGAACAAGAGAGGGATGTTATTTAGGATACGGGCAGTATAGACACCATGTGGCTCGGCTTTCAGCAGCTCAAAATGTCATGCCATTGTTCAGTGTGTTCAAAATGCCATATATGCCACGTGGTTTGTGCAGTGACATTTTCTAAGTTATATCAGCAGGGAAGAACAGTGTGGAGAGTGTCATGGGCTCTACAGGGTGCAGCCCTGCAGAATGTAAGTGCACACGTTCAGTGATGTCACCGAAACCTGTCTCAAGCAATGGAGGTCAGCCAGTCTATCTTCTAAATGTCTGACTTGATAAAGTGGGGGTGCAAAGAAAAATCCTCTCCTTTCACTGAACTTTCTTCTCTGTGATTGGCCAGAGCTGGTCATCTGCGATAATACGTCTGCATTTGTGAACTCTAACATGCGTAAACAGATGGCACAGGGAGGGCAGAACTTCCTTCCAGTGTCACTGAGTATGAAAACCACTGGAGTGGGTGGGTTTTATAGTACGAAAATGCTGGACAGAGAATCATGAGCATGGAGTCCTGGCATGAACCCTTCTGCTGAGTTGCTGAGTGACTTTGGGAATGTCATTTAATCTCTAAAAGGCTCAGTTTCTTTATCTGTAAAACGAGAATGATGACTGATCTTGACAGTTGGTTTTCGTTCTAAAGTTCTGTGAGGCCTGAGGAAGAAGTGCCTTCTTATAATACTTAATTTCTAGCAAATGAACAATTGAGAATTTCAAAATATGCTACTGTTGAGGAGAAATAATAACAGTGATCTATCTGCCATTCAGTATATGAAGATTTCAGACAATCTTTTGAATGGAAATCCTTAGAGTTTGAAACATTGTCATTGTTTTGGTACCTTCTCTGTGGTAAGAATTTACATACTTTGTGATACTTAAGATTTTTAAAGTTCCATAAGGTGACAAAAGTTGGTCCTATTTTACAAATGAGAGATATTATGCTTACAGAATTGCACAGCTAATTGCTGCCAGAAGTTGATCTATCTTCTGGGTCCATGCTCATGTGATTCCAATATGTTGCAACCACTGGGAGAGTAAGAAGATCAGTTGAGTGTCTACCATGTGCATAGTACTGTTACATCATCCTTTAGTCCTTATTCTGAATAAAAAAAGAGTTATTTTCATTCAATATCTGAGGCATTAAATCAAAGGTTAGATACTGCAGCCAAAAGGCTGAACCCCGCCCCCCACCTCTTTTTGTAAACAAATTTTTATTGGAACATCACTATGCCCATTCATTTATATGTTGTCTCTGACTGCTTTCAAGCTCCAACTGCCAAGCTGCATAATAGTTCAAAACCTGGACTATTTATTATGTGGCCCTGTACAGAAAGAGTCGTTTGATTATGGAGTTAAATAAATTATTGGGGTGGGGCGGGGGGGGAGATATGTTTATCACAGGAGTAAAAGGTATTAGTTTGGTTGTCTTAATTTCAACCTAGAAACCCTCAACCAAGGAAATCCAACAGATAAATATTCAATGAGGAGTTTAACTGTTAAATTTATATGACTGACTTCTTCTTGTCACTCAAAACTAACTCAGACCAATTCAAATAAAATCCCTTAAAGTATTTTGAGCAATAGCAGCATTATACATTACTATATTTTATGCTTACCATCAATTTATAATAAATTTTTAGTTATTAAATGAAGGTGTTTGCTTTGAAGAAAAACTTACTTTTGTTTAAATAATTTCTGGTAGGTTATTTTTTAAAAATGCATATCATTTTCAGGCTTCATTTATTAGAACTATTCTTGGTAGGATGGAATAGGCTAAAATGTGACTCAAGAAGATAAATATACATGTAAGGTGTTGAAATTCTTTCAGTCTTCAAAAGCTTTTTCATTATGGCCTGATGCATTGTTCATTGCATTTGAGCAAGAAGCAAGTAAATGTGAGCCGACTCGAATTTCACATTTCAAAACTGTTAAGTGTATATTTCTCAACCTTTTTTCAGTCCTCTGCTGTTGTGGAACAAATCCTTGCTCTTTACTGAGTTATTTCTTGCTACTTTCTGGAACTCAAAGTGCCCCCATTATATTATCACCTAAATCTTCTTGTCTTGTCATGTATCAGACCTATTCCCTTCATAGTTCTATCAGAGCTGATGAGGAAGGCTTCATTTTGCAGGACACAGTGAATGTCCAAGTGTCGTAAGGTCTTCTACATGATTGCTGCATTTTAGCTTCCAAAGCAGAATCAGTAACCTCCAGTAGTTTTGTTGTGTTTACTCTGTGCTCAGTACTGTTCTAAGTGCCTCATGTGTAAAATTCATTTGTCCTTCAACAATCACCTATTCATAGTTAGTTTCTATATTGTCATTGCATTTTTACAGATGAGGTTATGAGCACAGTGAGGTCATTCAGTCAACAGTGGATTGGGGGGATGTGAACCCAGGCATTGCTGCTCCTGGGTCTGTGTTCTTTTTCCCTACACAATAATGTTTCACTTTCTGCACCTGTCTTAATTTCTTTAATCTGTCCAACTTCCTCTTGAGGAAGGTAGATGGGATAAGTAGGTGGCATTATCTGTATCACACCTAGAAAAATGACCCATCTAGAATTGAAGTCAAAACCTATCTCTTCCTATAAACATGATTTTACTCTTTTAAGAAAAGGAACACAATCTTCTTGAGATGATAATGATTAATGAATTGCTGGTCTTTTTTGAAGTAATTTTATTCTATCACTGAATACTTGGAAAAAATGACCAATTTTCAGCAGTAAATTTCTCATAGAGTTTTATTTGTAGCTATGTTAGTTTGATGGAGACAAAATTTTTGGCAAAAGGAAGTGAGGACCTCCAAACAAAGTAGAAAGTATGTGACTATCTGGCCTTCCTCATAAATTAAGAAATTGCTATAGACACTTCTACAACCATCACCACTTCCATCTTCAGAATTTGTGGAATTATCTATTAGCATCCTAAAAGGGAACTGACATACATCAGCTCAACTCAATCTCTGGACTGTAAAAGTGGTAATTAACTGAAGAAGTACACGAAGTTACTGAAGAACTGAATTGCTTAAAAGATGCCGGCAGTGAATACAAGCTGACATCTACAAAAGCTGTCTGTGACTAATCAAAAGACTTTATCAGTGGATTGTTATCATGATTTAGCAATGTGGGCATTTTATTGAGACCTAAATGATGTTATAATTATGTCTAACAATGGAATATGAGGGCAATTGGTGAGACAGAAAAAAGGGCAGAAATCTCGCGTCTTTTCTGCCTCAGAATAACTTTTTAAATAGAAAAAATTCATTTCAAACCAAAAATGGATTCAGAACAAATAAGAATATAGTTAAGGCAATTTTACTTTTAGTCAAAACCAACTAAAGAGAGAAGAGCAGATTATGGATGGAGAACCTGTTTGTGTATAGATTTTTGACCTTAGTGTTTAACACAAGTGGTTAACTGAGAGTTTGGTAAATTCCAGCAAAAGCTGAATGTTCTGAATAACTAATTGTTGATATTTACAAAATTGTCCATGATAAAAGGCTTAAAGAATGACTCATATAGATGGCACCATGAAACATTTCAAGACAATATGTGGGAGAAAACAGACTTTACTGTTTTACCGGTACTGTTTGGTGTCTTTTATCCTTTGGAAAATGAAAGACAAATTTATGCTCAGTTTCAAGCAATAAATATAAATAAATGTATTTCTAATATTGTAAAGATAGTGGCAGATAGTGCATAGAAAATATAACTGGAGAAATCACCTACAAAACCACTTCAAAAAATATCAACTACATGTCGCTTCCCGGGAGGAGACCTTTAACACATGATTGACCAGAGTAGCAGTGACATTAGTATGCTAACTCTGTAGGAGAAAAGTAATTCTACTCTCCATCTACCATCAGTTGTCAAGGCCTAAATGAGGCATGATTCTGAAATCATTCTGTTTTCCAACATAAGATTATATCCTAACTCAACATACACATTCATGTTAAAAATCTTTCACAAAGCAAAGCTTACACTTTTTCTGGGTAATGCAGTCTGATATTTTTCACACTGTTCTATTTTATTATAACAAGTTGCCTTTCACTGGAAATAAAAGTAGGTTTAATCTACAAAATTGGTTTAACTACTCAATGACTCTCAATCACACTTTGAAAATATAGCACAATGGACAATGGTGAAGAAGTGCAGGTACTTCAGTGGTGGGTATGGTGTAGTAACATCCAGCAGTTACTATAAAAAACAACATGGAGGATCCTCAGAAAATGAAAAATAGAACTTCCATGTGCTCTAAAAATCCCACTTCTGAGAATATATTAGAAGGAAACAAAAACAATAACTCAGAACTCCATGTCCATGGAAACATTATTTGTATTAGTCAAGATATGGAAACAACTTAGGTGTCCATTGATGGATGAATGTATAAAGAGGTCGTGGCATACATATACAATGGCATATTATTCAGCCATCAACAACAAAATTAAACAAGGAAATTCTACCACTTGCAACAACATGCATGGACCTTGAGGGCATTATACTATAAGCTAAATGAGTCAAACAGAGAAAGATAAGAAATGTATGATTGTACTTACAAGTGGAGTCTTTTTTTTTAAATATTTATTTATTTATGCATACAAGCTGGGGTACACACCAGAGGCGTGGGGCGGTGAGAGGGTTCACCAGAGACAGAGTGGGAGTAGAAACGGCAGATCAATGGAAACACAGTGCTGAGGGGAGCAGTGGGCGAGGCAAGAGAGGTCTGCTGTGCCATGTGGGAATCTCTCCAGCTGGGTGTCGAACTCACATCATGGCTGCCGACAGCTCCACAGAGCAGCACGTAACTGCTGCACCACCGGGGAGGCCCCATATGTGGAATATTAAAGAAAAATTCATAGATAAAAAGATCAGACATGGTTAATGGAGGCAGAAAGTGCGGGAGGGGGAATTAGAGAAAAGTGGTCAAAAGGTACAACCTTCCAGTTAAAGCTAATAAAGATGTAATGTACACCATGATGACTACAGTTAATGTTGCCTCATGACAGATTGGATATCTTAAGAGATGTCATCACAGGGGGATTTTTTTTCCTATCTCTTTTCTTTTTATTCTGTCTATATGAGATAGTAAATATTAGCTGAACCTATTGTGGCAATTATTTCACAATATTCAAATGAAACCATCATACCATATACTTTAAACTTGTGATGTGTATCAGTTATTTTTCCAATAAAACTTGATAAAGAAGTTCAGTGATATAAATATAAAATGTAAAAAGCTAAATTTGTCTTTTGAAAATAATCTAATTGAGATATTTTGACATAAATTCCATTTTCATCGAGTCCATTTGAAGAGGCATTTAAAATGAATTCCATATTCTATCATGATGTCATTAGTATGTAAAGAAATAAAACATTGGTCAAGAAAGTAGTATATCATTAAAATATTACAAATATAAGAGAAACTTCCAGAATGCTTAGGTCATGAGGAACTCTTTCAAAAATATCACTTAACCTCTCCACAAAAGAAGTACAGGATTCAAAGCATAAGGAAGAAAGGAAGGGAGGGAAAAAAGGGAGTGAAGGATGGAGCGATGTTGCGAGAGAGAAAAACCAATTGCCAATATTTCCTATTAATGTGTAATTTCCCAAATTCTGCAAAATCTACCTCTTTTGAAAGCTTCTACACAAAGGAAATAGACAATATGTATAGAACTTGCAACTTGTTAAATTCAGATTTTTTGCTTTATATTACATCTTTATAAGATAAAAGATCTCTGCAAATGATTTGTGTGTTAATAGCCCAGTAAAGAAGTATTTCTAGTTGAACGACTGTGTATTTAGATGATATTTTCTGAGCATCTGGGACTATGTTTTATCTTTGTATCACCTTCATTTAGCACTGGACCTCTCACTACTTGACAAGCATCTGTTACATTAAAATGTATCTGTGGCTGTACAATTGGACAGCAAACTAAAGAGGGTGATAAGCATAGGCATCTCAACACAACTAATTCAGTTATTCAGTTAAATTAGTTAACAAAATTTAAATAAAAATAAATCCTGAGAATCTTGTTTTCTAATTTTATGCTCAGCAACATTCTACAGTAAACTGTGGACATCTCCTTCTGGAACTTTTTAATAAATCACTAGTTGAGAAAGATGTTAAGTTATGGAATTCCATCACTTCCACCATTATAATCAGAAAGGACTTCAAAAGTAAAAGTAAGCGGAAAAACTAACCCTTGATAGCTGACTACAGAACTAAAATACCAAGGGGAAAGGGTTGGGGAAGGAAAAAATAAAGAGGGAGGAAGCACAAGAGTAGATTATGGGTGAGTTGGTGGTGGGTGTACTATGCTAGTAGTACCTTATGGGGTCCCCCAATATTACCTCAGATAATGATAAATTAATCATAAAAATAAATACAATTAAACAAAAAATTAAAGATTAATAAATTCAGTAGTTGCTCCTGTAGAGCAATCCACACAAATGTAACTATTTACCACAGGTGACAAAGAAAGCTCAAAAGGCACTTCTCCAAAGAAGTAAAGCAAATGGCCAACAGATACATGAAAAAATGCTCAACATCACTTATAATCAAGGAAATGCAAATCAAAACCACTATGAGATACCACCTCACACCTGTGAGGATGGCACACATTAAAAATACAGGTAACAAGAAATGCTGGAAAGGATGTGGAGAAAAAGGAACTCTTCTACACTGCTGGTGGGAATGTGAACTGGTCCAACCACTATGGAAAGCTGTGTGGCGATTCCTCAAACTGCTAAACATGGAGCTTCCATACGACTCAGCAATCCCACTTTTGGGAATTTACCCAAAGGACACAAAAACACTAATCCGAAAGGACACATGCACCCGTATGTTCATTGCGGCACTGTTCACAATAGCAAAGGTATGGAAGCAACCCAGATGTCCAAAAATAGATGATTGGATCAAGAAGATGTGGTACATATACACAATGGAGTACTATTCAGCATTCAAAGAAGATAAACACATGCAATTTGCAGCGACATGGATGGAATTAGAGGGGATCATACTCAGTGAAA
>PVIJ01002948.1:0-146464 GCA_004024925.1 Scalopus aquaticus
CTAACCCTTCTCCTTCCTTCCCCCTCCCCCCTCAGCCTACTAACCCCGCGCACGGAGCTCGCCGCCGGCGGGCCCCTTCACCCAGTGTATCATAATGCCCAACGCTCTCCTCCCCCTCTCTTAATCAGAAACGTGCTCACGAAGCCCCCCCTCCCTCTGCATGCATATATTAGGGTCTGCTTTGCATGCAGCGGCGGGCAGAGAACTGAGGAAGAAGGGGCGGGGGCGCATTTGCCCGCCTCTTCCCTCCAGGCCCCGTTAACCACCCAGCTTCAGCTGCGTTGTAACAGCGCCTCGTTAGCGGAGCACGCCGTGGCCCCGGCGCCCGGGCTGGGAAAACGCAGCCCAAGTCTCTGCTGAAGGGCGCGAAAGCCAGAGGTTCCTCAACCCCGAGCGCATAGTAGGACGAAGAGGTGGCGGGAGACCTGCCACTCGGCGTGTGCGTTTTGGAAAGAGCTCCAGTATGAAAATGGGAGGGGCTCTTTTCTATTTTTTTAAGGCGCGTTCATTGAGGGCCTTTCTATTTTGCATATAGTAAACGGCGCGACGCTTCCGCTTTGCCTGTAGTACAATGAGGGCTCTTTTATTCCAGAAGCGTTAAATTAGGGCTAACCCATCTCTTATCCGTGCCCCGAGGCGGAGAAGGCTCACTCCTCCCCGACTCGGCAGCCGCGTTATACTGGAAGCGGCTCTCCCGGGCGGTTCGATTCCCAGCGCATCCCCGGAACGTGTGTAATCGGCCTCTAAGCTCTCGAGGCTGCGGGCGTCCGGGCTCCCTCCGCCTCCATCCTCCCCGTAGCCCTCGCCCCCTCCCCCTCTCCCCGGAACCCGCGCTCCGCGTCGGGCTCCTGGGCTTCCTTCCCCCCTCCTTTTCCCGAGCAAAGCCGCTCCCGGAGGGCGGGGCATATAGTTATCCAGGTTGCGGGGCGGGCGGGCGGGCAGGAGGCGGAGGCCCGGGCCTCGGGATGAAGTAGCCGCGGCCCGGCGTCTGGAGCGCAGTCCCGAGCCGGGTATACAGATTGCTGGGCGGTCTGACGCGGCCCGGCGCTCTGCATAGCGGCCGGCAGGGCGCAGGCCGCCGGGCGGCGCCGAGCGGGTTAGGCAGGTTCCGGGGCCCTCTGCCCCCCCTCCGCCTCCCCGCCCCCCTGTGTTGTCGCCTCTCCCTCTCGCTGCTTCACTTCACGGGGCGAACATGGCGCACAGCTGTCGGTGGCGCTTCCCCGCCCGACCCGGGACCACCGGGGGCGGCGGCGGCGGGGGGCGCCGGGGCCTAGGGGGCGCCCCGCGGCAACGCGTCCCGGCCCTGCTGCTTCCCCCCGGGCCCCCGGTCGGCGGCGGCGGCCCCGGGGCGCCCCCCTCCCCCCCGGCTGTGGCGGCCGCGGCGGCGGCGGCGGCGGCGGCGGCGGCGGCGGCGGGAAGCAGCGGGGCTGGGGTTCCAGGGGGAGCGGCCGCCGCCTCAGCAGCCTCTTCGTCGTCCGCCTCGTCTTCGTCTTCGTCATCGTCCTCAGCCTCCTCTGGGCCGGCCCTGCTCCGGGTGGGCCCGGGCTTCGACGCGGCACTGCAGGTCTCGGCCGCCATCGGCACCAACCTGCGCCGGTTCCGGGCCGTGTTTGGGGAGAGCGGCGGCGGAGGCGGCAGCGGAGAGGTAAGGGGGCGAGGAACCCCCAGGTCCGGGTTCTCGACCCTCTGAGGAGCTCCTTCCCCTCCCCCATCCGGGATTGTGGAGCATCCCAATTCTGGGACCATCCTGGGGTTCCTGACCCGGGGCAAATGGCCCTCCCATCTTGGGACCCCCATATGTGGGTGCGGACCCCCAGGTGCCCCCCCCCGGGTTTGGACCTATCTGGGTAAGGGCGTTTGCCCCCCACCCTCCTTTCCCTGACCCTTCCCCAAATCCCTTGGCACAGACCCCTCGCCAGGGTTTCCCATCCCGGGACTGAACCCCTCCTCCCTTTTACAGATTACCTCATCCGAGCCAGATTCCACCCTCCCTCCCTCCTAGAGACCTGATCCCGCCACATCCCCGCCTCCCTCTCTGGGCAGATGTTTTACTCCTGGGGCAGTTTTCCTCTTGGGCATCTCTCGGGTGATGGCCTCATCCAGGGCCACGTTCTTCTCTTACCCGTGGGGACCGATGTCCCTTACAACACCTTGCTTCCGAAAGCCTGGTGAACCCTAGCCCCTTCCCTGGGCCAGGTTCCTCCATTACCAGCCACTCCCCCTTCCTTCACCTCCGTCCTTCACCCCCCAATACCCCCCAGCAGGTAGATCTTCTCTCATCTGCCTAGCCCGCCCGGAAAAATCTACTTTCCTCTCCACCTTGCCTCCCTTCACCTCCTTTCCCTCTGAAAATAACGGTGATCTCCTCGCACAGCAGTCTGTTGCCCCCATCTTACAGAGCTAGTTTCTAGCTTATTGGTAGCTGGGAATTACTCTACCTTCACTCCACCCTTTCCCTCCTTTAGAATGAAGGATTAGTGGCATCTCTGAGGGGAAAATAGTCCACTGTCCCCTAGGCTCAGAGAAGAGCAGCTTTCCACCATTCCCCCTGGAGAGGAGGCAGGCATTCCCTCCAGCTCTGGGGAAGGGGGCCCCTGTGAGGGGAGGTGTTTGTGGGGGGACTCGGGCAGCATCCTCCCAGGGGAAGCAGCTGCTCTCCTACCCCACCCACTGCGCCTGAGAGCATGCAGTCTCTAACCCTAGCTCCCTCCCACCCTTATCCTTTTCTCCGGCATTTCATTATTGATCCACCTTTTCTTAGGCCAATCCTGGGGCTTGGAAGGGGTGAGGGAAGGAGGGTTGGGGTGAGAAGAGTAGATAAGGGACAGTTTTACTTTAGTGTGGTGGCGGTGGTTGCTTTTGGTTGGGATAAAGAGGGAGGTTATGAAGCAAAGTTCTTCCTTAGGAGGAAGAGTTAGCTCTGATTCTTATAAGGGGACCCAAGGTGGATGAAGGGTCCAGAGCTTTGCCCCTTCCCCGGTAGTACTGGGCGGAGAATGGGGGTGCTTTGATATCCTTTATTCAGCCCCCTACAGCAAAAAGGAAAGTTGTCCTGGGAAGGGAAGTTGAGTTCAGGTTCAGCCTGTGGTGTTGCGCATTTGTTTTCCATCGGATACAGAAGAGGGAGTTTGAACTGTTACGGGAGGGGGGAAAGAAGGGGATGGGGAATGCTAGGAGGAGGAAGAGCAGCTGCTAGGGGCTGAAGCCAGGGGGTAGGGGGTTGCTGCTCTGGAGTGCTCTTGATTGAAACAGAAAGGGAAAGATAACAACCAGCCGTTTCCTGCGTGCTCTGCCGTTGGTGCACACAAAATATCCTGGGCAAACCCCTTGTCCCCTATTGTGCCCTGCACCCCTTTAGATATACCGAAAGATCTGGGAAGGAGGCGAGGGAGGAGATCCCAGGGACCCTGGCCCCTCCTTTCAAGGAGATGGCATTTTTTAGTTGTTAGTCTTCCTGCCTCCTTTTAAAAATCGTTTCTAAGGCAGCCTGATCAGGAGACTGACAACAACCCGCCTTCTGACAGAGCAAGGAGGACATGATGGGGGTGTGTTCCTTGCTATGTAGCTAGCTGCAGCGTCCCTTTTCCCTGCCTCTCTCTGCTCTATCTCCACCTCCTTTTCCCAGCCTTCAGAAGGCAGCTGCAGTCAGCAGGGTTGTTTGAGACTATTTATTGGTTGCTGTAGATTATTATTTTTTTTTGAAAGGCCAATTCTGTATTTTTTAAGCTAACAACACAGATCCCATGTAGTTGGAGAACCAAAGGCCTCATACATGACAAAAAGACTGAACCGTTCAGGTTACTTGCATGGAGTTGGTGCTTAAATGTGAGTTGATTTTGCTTTTTTAAAAGATACAGCAGCAAAAAAAAAAAATATTTATCTGCTTATTTTCAAAATTGAGACTTGCTTGGTTATATGTAGAATTTAGCCCCATGTATATTTGAGTATAATAAGAAAGTCTCTGTTAGGAGAGTTAGTCTACTTTAAGGGGATCCTGAGAATCATTTTCTTCTTGTTTAGCATGCTTATGTATTTTGTATTGAGAGACCAAGTGTTCACATTCTAAATATTGTTATCACATATTCAAAAGCAAAGTTACACGCTGACAGCTTCCAATCATAGCTTTTCAAGAGACTGGTTAGAAAGAGAGCCACCTGGATTCAGGGACCTAATGTCTGGGCACCAGAATATTTTATTTGTTGGTCTTTGACAAATCACCTTTAAAGTTTTAATCAGGTGCTAACATTTTCTTACTCACTGGCATTATTTTGCTTACAGTAGTATTTAGTCTAAAGCCTGTCAAGGAATTGCAGTTGTTTCAAATAAAGTCATACTAATAACTTTTTTTCTTTAAATTTTTTACCAGAACAGTAGTTGCTACTTCATTTTAGAAGAATAGTTGACTCTTTACAATAAACTTCAGTATTTTTTTCTGAATTGGTCTTAAATGAGCTGTTGTTCCATTGGCAACCTTTATGTGTGGTAGTTTGAGGCACTTTAGTGTGGGTTATGGTATGTGTTGGTTAGTAACCCATAGTACTTAGGAACCCATAGTATGACTTAATACTAAACCATAGTGGTTATATCCTTTGAGCATATCCTTTCAGCATAGAAACTGAGCATTTGTTTCAGGGTCTTACAACTCAGTGATACAGTTCCAAAAATGGAGGTTTAGTTTCCCCTGAGCTGACATACTTAAGGAATTCTAAAGATTGTTTCCCAGAATTGGTTCACAGGTCTGTATCAAATCTTGTCTGGATTCATGAAGGAAGTGTGTCTGTGATTCTAAATGGTTGTAGCCTCTTTAAACTCTGGTTTTCTTTGCATGAATAATGACTGCTTTGTCCAAAACAAAATGTAAGTCAATGCTTACAGAATTAGTGAGTTAAGGTGGTTGAAAGGTGATGGATCTTCCAGGTCACTTCCCTATTTAAACTCCTTTAACTATTGAAGACTTACTCTTCAGCCACAGGTTCCTCACTTGCCTTGTATAGAATCTCTCTCTGAGTAACAACTATGTGTAAGAGTTGTTCATTATTAAATACAGTGAACATGGGATTTATTTAAATATATACATATACCCGTATATATATTGATGGTTTCCTGTTGGACTTTCTGTATGACAATTAGGAAGCAGAATTAAATTTGTAGGAAATCAGAGGTCTGCTTTTTTTGGCCAGTGCTCCACTTTTCTGAGAACTGTCTTGGATAGTGTTAATTTTACTGTGTTTTGCTATAGTACAGCATCCTCTCTGTTGATTAGAATTTGGGCTGTCCTATTATAAACCTCTGAAATGGTTAATTGATCAGCAGTTAGTTTTCATAATCTACTTAACCTTCCTTACCACCTCGCAAAATGTTAAAAGCAAAATTTCCATTCTCATCATATCATGGCAAACTTTAATTGGATATGAATTGAAACTGAATTACAACATTGGCATGTATTTGTTTTCATGTGGAAATGGCAGGTTAGCCAGGGTGCACTGAGCTGGGCTCTTGGGTTGGACTGAGGAGAGGTGATGGTCCTTAGAAAAGGTGAAAGGTAGTTGGAGCATGTCTGTAATTTTTGTTTTGTTTTGTTTTTGGACATTCACTGCGCTTATGTACCAAGAGCTAGGAGTTCCTCCTCCATTTCCTTCACAACTAATCTGAGTTTAGGAAAAGTAGAATGAAGCAGAGAACATGAGTGAAAGAAAAAAAGTCTGAGTGATGTCTGGACATGAGCTCTCCCTGTGGTCATCTTTCTCACGGGACCTCGGGCAATTTGCTTTGAACCTTAATATTTCTGACCTGTAATGTGAAATGATAGAGCTATCTTTTCCGCTCTGGTATTTTGATCCCTTTCTATTACAGTAAGTTTTTGATCAGGTCAGAACTTCTTTTTTCTGATTTAAAGAGTCAGAGTCAGTGAGCCTATTTGGTACTTTTAATGTCAGATTGCACATTTCCCATTTCACTGGCATTGTTTGTAAGAGAAATTTCAACTTGGTGGGAAAGTTTTCATTGTATGGACAAAAATATAAGGACTTGACTGTATGGGGAATGTTCTTTGCTGAAGTTGACCAATTTCATTTATAAGAAAAAATGAAGATCAAGTTTTAAATACAACTCTGAGACCTTGTAGACTCTGAGGTATTATCTGGTGTGTAGTGGCTCTCTGGTTTGGCAGCTAAATTTGTTTTCAATGTTGTAGATTCCTGACTGTCCAAGAGGGACATTATTTTCCATTTATGTGGTATATTCCTTTTGTTGTATAAGTCTTTAAGGGAAAAGAAAAATTCAGTACACGGATGTATTTATAAATGCATTGTGACAATACCTGCGTTGCAGGGAGTGGTTGTTAATATGCTCTACAATGAAGTACTTTGTACTGATTATTGGAAATAGTCTTTAGAACTTCGTCTTTCATTGAAAACCATGACATGTCTTCGTGTTTCTATTTAATTATCTTAAGAGACATGCTCTTGTAGGAAATCATCCTTCACAAAATAGTGATTTTATCTTCCATTTGGAAGTGGAGAAAATACTTTTTATCTTAACTCAGTTCCCATCTCTTGACTCTTCCTTGGAGCTGTCCTTCTCTGGGGTCAGCTGTGCAGACTGTACTACTGGCCTTCCTTGCCCTGTGGCTAAAGGGTTGCAAACTGCTTTGCTTGCTCTGAGGCATAACAAACTGCACACTTCTCTCTCTTTCGGAGACTCACTGTGTTTTAATTGTAGGTCTCCTAATTAAGATCTCTTTGTGCCTGCCCACATTCCTTAGTGTTGGCACAGAACTTTAACTTCCTTCTAGCACTTAACCGAAGGCCTTCATTCCAGCTTTTTGTGAATATCTTGTCTCTCTCCATTTTTCCTCTGCCAACGTGGAGTGCCGTGTGGCATAGACCCTTGAGGAGGGAAGTTTTGTGACCATTACTACTTTGGGAGGAGTTTATTCTAGGATTGCTAGAATAGGGTTTTATTTTGCTTGCATATGTTACTTCATTGATTAGGAATGGCTAAATTACTAATGAGTCTGGCATCGATGTACCTACATTTTAATAAAATTCTTAATCCTGTGGTTACTAATAGGAAAGAGGAAACTAAATAGTTAATTGTTAAAAAAAAATTCCTTTGGATTGGTTTATGTCTTGGTGAATAAAATCTTACCATGCAGCAAATCACAGATGTGATCTTTTTGTGGACTGGTAGGTTGTGAAGACAGTCAAATGAAGGTATTGATCCTAAATTGTACTAGATTTTGAAACAAGGACAATGAAAGTTAACTTTGAGAATTGAGTCAACTTTTGTGATTAGAGAAGCCTTCAGGAGGTTCTAAAAATCACTGAATTAAGAATACTCTTGTAGGTTTTAGTATTTCTTGAGAAGTTCAGGAATTTGCTAGGCTTCTGATGTAGCTTCTGAATAAGATGAAATAATTTTTCCGGAAATTGTGGTTTCACTGTAGTTTCCAGTATATTTGTGCTTCAAATACAGTATATCCTTTAATATGTGTGCATGTGGAATGCTAAAGGAAATGCAGTCTTCTATTAATATAAAGATATCTTAAATCCTTCACCTGGACCCAGATGGTTTCATTGATCACATCAATGTGAGGCGGGAAGTTAAAGGGCTACTTTTTGTTGTTGTTGTTATTGTTTCATTGGTTGTGGAGAAGCCTGAAAGGAGGAAGTACAGGATCTTTATGGCATGCATTAAATAAAGCTGGAGGCTTGTGCCCTTATACCTGAGTGGGTGGTTTTATGGCGTAATTCTCTAATTGCTGGCATTTATGACAGTGTGGATGCTACTGGAACAGTGGCTGAGGTGGATTATGCTGGGAAGAGGGAGTGAAAAGGGGTCCTTTTGTCAGCCTTTTCATTTTCCCCTCAATAAGGTCTCTGAGAAAGCCCTGAGGAAATACAGACACTTGGACTGAGGGAATGACGCCCCATAAAATGGTTCTTCATGTTTTTAAAAAGGATGAACTGCTCTGGATCTTTCCAAAGAAATCCATACCACCACTGTTAAATATTTCAATGAGCTTTGTACCTTGTCAGGTTACACACTGCTGGGGGAAGCTAACCATGAGGTTGTAGCTGCCAGACATTTGCTTTTAAAGACTAAGGCATTTGAAAGAAGAATTTTGTTGTAATTTGTAATTTTGGATGATAAACACCCACTGTAGGACTAGTATGAAACTTCTTAATGAAGAGACTTGGTCTAACTTTTTAGATGTTGTATGTACTACTCTAATGAGTTCAGTTTTAAGGAAACAATTAAAGATACAAATATAAGAAGAGTTAGTTGGCAGTTTTCTGTGCTGTGTATGAAAATTCCCCTTTCTTTGAAATGAGTAGTTGTTTTTCTATTTGACAAATAGGTTGAAGGGATTTCCCCAGACATTTTACTTTTAATTATTACTATAGCAATGCCTTGTTTGGTACTTATTTCAGAAGTTCGCGTTTCTTCCATATATTTTATCTTTTTTCTTGCATTTCAGTTTTTGTTTTTAGTTGGAATGTTTGGGTGTAGATGTTTTGATATCTTTCAGCAGTAGGAGCTGTGAACCTTTCTAACTTTTGAACTCTTCTAGAGAGATGCAATCCTTATGATCCGTGCTTTGCCCAACCCTTGTCTGATTCTCATTTTACAGCATCAAAGTAATTGTGGTTTTCTGTCGCAAATTAGGAGTAATATTACTCCTGTGAGTAGTATTTTTGGAGAAAATTTTTTAATAAGTTCTTCTTTGTACTGTTTCAATTCTAAAAACCTGGGAGAAGTTAAACATGAATATCTATAGTAAATATCTGTACTGAGAGAGAGATATTTACACATGCCTATATTCAGCTTCTGTCCCTCCATGAGTACTGACTAATTTCTAGATCAAATGCAAACATGTAACATTGTCCTTCGATTATTGCCTTTAATTATAAGCAGTAAAACCATGTGGATAACATCTTTCTAAGTTTAGTTAATGAGGAAATCCTTTTGTAATCTTAGCTGGGATTTTTTATTTGTGCATATATAAATACCTGTGCAAAGGACAGGGGGAATCTCATTATCTAATCTGTAATTGTATAGTACAGTAATTAAGAGCTGTTTTTTTTTTTTTTTTAAGATTTATTTTTTATTTATACATACAAGTTGGGGTACAGGCGAGAGGCGTGGGGCAGCGAGAGGGTTCACCAGAGACAGAGTGGGGAGCAGAACAGGCAGATCAGAAGTACACTGCTGAGGGGAGCAGCGGGCAAGGCAGGAGAGGTCTGCCGCGCCATGTGGGATTCTCCCCGGCCGGGCGTCGAACTCGCGTCGCCGCTGCCGACAGCTCCACAGCGCAGCGCTTAACCGCTGCGCCACCGGGGAGGCCCTAAGAGCTGTTAAAGACCATGGGCTCTGGATTTAGACCACCTGGGTTCAAATCTTGGCTCTGCCATTTTTAGTTGAATGACCTTGGAAACGTTTCTTAACCTTTCCATGCTTCGATTTCTTTGTAAATTAGGGATAATTTTGCTTCATATGATTATTGTGAGGCTTAATTGAAATTTTATATGCAAGGTACTTAGCGCTTTGGCACTTAGGAATCTCTAATTATTTTTAGGACTGAGCGATTGAAAGGAAACAATAATGCTATAATCTTCTTTAATCCACCAAAGTAACTTTTTAAAATTATTTTGAACTGTGTGTGTATGTATATACATATGTTCACCTATTTTAGGGCTATAATCTTGATTTTAGAATGGTTTTCAGGCCAGAGGTGTGGGGGAGTGAGAGGATTCACCAGAGACAGAGTGGGAAGCAGAATAGGCAGATCGACTGAAATACACTGCTGAGGAGAGCAGAGGGCGAGGCAGAAGAGGTCTGCTGCGCATTGTGGGAAGCTGGATATCGAACTCGTGCTGCAGTGGCTCTGGATAGCTTTATAATGCTGCAACTTAACCTGTTGCGCTACCAGAGAGGCCTGATTTTAGAATGGTTTTGACTTTGGTCTGAATGTCAAGTTGGTGGAACCAAACTGAAGGCCAGTCACACATGGTGATAATGGTGGTTATCATTAGTGTTCAACTAGAACCTTGAGAAAACGAAGGGAGATGAAAGAACAAGACAGTAAATAGGCAGGTAGGAGACCAAGGAGTACAGTGCCTTCTTGAGTTGAATGATATTCAGGCAAAGGCAGCTATATTGGGGTTGCCACTCTTGGTCTTTATAACTAGTGTTCCTTTTTGTGAGTATGAGCACTGATGTTCCTCTAGGTTCTTGTGTGCCAGAATTGGATTCACTAGTTTATACCTGGTAATTATTTGACATTTGTAATCAGTTTTGAGCTTTGGAAGATTAAATGTTGGTCTGCAGCGATCATTGCAATTAACAATTTAATGGGAATGCTAAGTTGTAGGGTACAGATTCTGGGGGTGGAACTTGAAAAGTAAAAATGACCACAAGTAAAGTAGTTTAAAACAGATTAAAGTTTAAGAATAACTAGTAAATATACTTGAGGAAAAATACAGAACTGCATTTTACAGAGTACAGTACTGTACTCTTAAAAAAAATTGCTGAAATACCTAATTGTTTTTTTACAAGTAACGAAACTAAGACACAGACCAGTTAAATAGTTTTCCTTAAGTTCTGTGGCCAGTAAGTGATAGAGCTAGAATTCAAATCCAAACCTTTATCTATTTGAAATCGCATTCATGTGCTTTCTTTTATTTTTTAAATTTTTTTTAAAGATTTATTTTTTATTTATACATACAAACTGGGGTACAGGCCAGAGGCGTGGGGCGGCAAGAGGGTTCACCAGAGACAGAGTGGGGAGCAGAACAGGCAGATCAGAGATACACTGCTGAGGGGAGCAGCAGGCGAGGCAGGAGAGGTCTGCCGCACCATGTGGGAATCTCCCCGGCTGGGTGTCGAACTCGCGTCGCCGCTGCTGACAGCTCCACAGCGCAGCGCTCAACCGCTGCGCCACCGGGGAGGCCCCGCATTCATGTTTTCTGCGCTGTCTTCAATTCCTTTCTCTTCCCATCTCCATCCAACAATTTCTGAGGCTTTTCCATGATACGGTTACTGTGTTTCTTTAATCCGTCCTTACTTGTTCTGTTTTACCATTCTGCTTTTAATTTCTATTAACCTTTGTATGGATCACTACCATAACCTCTGAGCTGGTTTCCCTGCCTTCCCTTTTGCTGTACACAGTGTTGCTAATGGTTTTCTTGAATATTGATCGGATTATTTCACTTTATTCCTAAAAGCCTTCTCACTAAATATAAAATAAGATTTAAAATTCTCAACCTTTTATTATATAGTTGGCTCGTATTTATACATTTTAAACATTTCCTTTTGAATGCTCAATTTCTCTTACGTATTTCAACCACTTTGGACTACAAAACTATGGGATGGGCTCCACAGTCTTTGTGTCTTGCCTTTATACCTTTGCTAATGCCTTTCAGTTGCCTTAATCTTTCCCATCTTGACCTGTCTCTGGCTTATTCACCTTTCCTGGCTCCACTCAGATCCCACCTCTTCCATGAAATTTTCTCAGATACCACTACTAATTCTCCTTTTCTGTTTCTTTACTATATATCTTACCCTTAAGAAATTACTTCAGGATACCTTATTTTATAAATATTTATTTATACATACAAGCTGGGGTACAGGCCAGAGGCGTGGGGCAGCGAGAGGGTTCACTAGAGACAGAGTGGGGAGCAGAACAGGCAGATCAGAAATACACTGCTGAGGGGAGCAGCGGGTGAGGCAGGAGAGGTCTGCCGCGCCATGTGGGATTCTCCCCGGCCGGGCATTGAACTCACGTCGTCGCCGCTGCCGACAGCTCCACAGCGCAGTGCTTAACCGCTGCGCCACCGGGGAGGCCTGTAAATACTTTTGAATGTATTTAGATTGTCATTTTCTTAAGACATGGACTATTTCTAAGTCATCATTTGTATTTTGTATTGTTTACAAGGGTGATTTTTTTCATATTGGGTGCCATCAGTTAATATCTGTTGGATTGAAAATTTGACATGTATAACTTTTAGGAATACTTTGCAAAACCATATTCATAAGTTAGGAAAATTCTGTACTAGAGTATCAGCAGGATAATTTTGACTTTTTAAAAATAGTAAACTTAAGTATGGCAGAGCAAAGTCTTAAAAGCCACCAAAGGACATCTTTGGAAAAATGTTGGTTGGGGTTTTAAAAGTGATGTTGAGGCCTCTCTGGTGGCACAGTCGGTTAAGCGCAGCACTGTGAAGCACTGTGAAGTCACTGCAGCACAAGTTCGATACCCGGCCGGGGAGATTCCCACATGGCTCAGCAGACCTCTCCTGCCTCGCCTGCTGCTCCTCTCAGCAGTGTATTTCAGTAAATCTGCCTGTTCTGCTCCCCACTCTGCACTCTGTCTTTGGTAAACCCTCTCACCACCCCACACCTCTGGTCTACACCCCACCTTGTATGCATAAATAAATAAATCTTTTTAAAAAATAAAAGTGATGTTGAGGTATCCTGATGACATAGCATCAATGGTACAATCATAGATTATACCAACTCTGATCCTTCCCTTACTTGAGTGTTGTTTCCATTTCTAGGTTCCTCAACTTAAAAGGGATGAGGAGGTCTTGCAGGCGGTTCTGAGGAGACTCAAAAGATGATTATGTGATTGGAAGTCAGTCCTATGAGGAAAGGTTGGGAGAATGAAAGGTTAAGAGGCAACTTAATAACTTCAAAAAACATGAATGCATCCATTATTAGGAATGTTAACGAGCTGTTTGCCAGCTCTACTGGAATAAGAGAAAAATAGGCAGGGGTTAACTGTAAAAGAATTTATTGCTAATGATGGTTGTCATTATAGTGGTGGTAAAAAAGTTACCAGGATAGGGGTCTCCCTGGTTAATAACGTCTCAGCCTTGTCAAAGCTATTGCCGGCCACTGCATCTGGAGTTGAATCCCTGGCCTGGGAGCTAACCCACAAGTGCAGCAGACCTCTCCTATCTTGCCCTTCTGCAGTGTATTTCAGTAGATCTACCTGTTCTGTTCCCTACTCTATCTCTGGTGAATCCTCCCCCCACCGCTGGCCTACACCTCAGTTCTTGTATGCATAAATAAATAAATCTTAAAAAAAAAAGTTACCAGAATAACACAGAAGTGAATTTTTATTTTTATTTATTTTTAAAAGATTTATTTATTTATGCATACAAGCTGGGGTGTAGGCCAGAGGTGTGGGGTGGTGAGAGGATTCACCAGAGACAGAGTGGGGAGCAGAACGGGCAGATCGACTGAAGTACACTGCTGAGGGGAGCAGCGGGTGAGGCAGGAGAGGTCTGCTGCGCCATGGGAATCTCCCTGGCCACGTATTGAACTCATGCTTCAGTGGCTCTGATAGCTTCATAGTGCTGCACTTAACCCGTTGCGCCACCAGGGAGGCCCAGAAGTGAATTTTTTAAAGAACAGCCAAGCCTTTATATGTGTAGAACAACCTCTTTAAGCCACCTTCTCATTCTTTGAATCAGTAAGTTTTTATTTCCATCTTAGAACACATGGATCATGTTTTATACTTCTTAATATGCCCCAAAGGATCCTAGGATCTCATTGACTCCCTCAAAAGTATTTGATTTGAATTGTCAATTTAGGGTGATAACTAAATCTCAGTAATCTTCCAGAGAAATATCTTTATGAAAAGACTTTTGTAGTGGTTTAACAGAATAAAAGTTTAGTTAATGGAGCTAAGAGAGAAGCCTTAAACATCAAGAGAAACCAGGGAAAACAGTAGGTGTGGTCTCATTATGGGAAATAAGTATTTGTAGATTTTATGTCCATTTTCAGTCATAGTTTAAAGAGATGTGCTTCTGAATATCCTTTGTTAAAGTTATCGCAGTTTGTGGAGGTATTACAAGTGCTTTTATTAGTCCTTTACACCTAATATTAATTTACTTCATGTGAATTAGGATTACAAAGGCCTATGACCCTTGGCTTTTGAGGCTCTGTAGAGGGTTTGCATCACTCAGAATGAAACTATTTTAGATATGTTGGGTTGCAGAAAGCATTTCCTGTATAGTCAGAATGAAAACTGTGAATTGGAATTATTCATATAGATCACCAGAAGTCTGGGCAGAGCTGATATTAACACTAGCTTATTTTCCTACTAACTGTGTTCCAAAATCTTGATTGGGTTATTGTAGTTTTAGGACTTGAATTTAGTATGGGAATTGTATATAGATTTTTTTTTTTTAGGTCAGCTGACACTAGGTTAATTTAAGATGATTTACATATATTGAATATTCTCTAAGTTTCAGAAATACTGTCCACTCTCAACCACACAATCTCAGAAAATGACTGAAGATCAAAGGTGGATTGTTGCAGGAAATCTGCAAGTGGTGGTAAAGGGAAGGACAGTTTGATTCCCATAACTTAATCGCTAGACATACAGGTATAAATTCAGAAAGCAAGAGATTATAAAAACAAACAGTAATTCTCATTCTTCATTCTACATGAGAGATTCTAATATTGGAGTAATAAAAAATACCAGGGACTTAAAAAAAAATAGGTTAATGGCACATAATGTGAACTTCTAGAATGTGATGGCAAACTTCTAAATATGTGGTAGTCAGAAGAGACCAATTGGTTTTTCAAAATACGAAAAACACAAAACCTCGTATATTGAACATTAATTACTAAAAAATATTAGGTCAAAATTGTGTTGGTTGACAGGGTAGCTTTGCTGTTTTTCCAAGGGAAATGTTGACTTTTGTCATCTAATTTCATTACTTTATGGAGCATGGAGAGCTGATTCTATTTGCCTTAAGAGGGAAATTGTGGACTCCTGTGTTACTTCAGTTTCTAATAGTTATTCAACAGCCTGTCTCCCTGGAAGGAAAGATGCAGCCTGACCTTTGAACCACAGTAAGAGCAATAAGCTGAAAGAGAAAAATTGAAATTGTATAATAGAAACTTAGAGTTGAATGAAGCTATAGCTTAGATGAAGTTAACTACTTAGATTTGGCATGTGAGAGACCAAAACATCTTAAAATAAAAAGAATCATCTGAAAACAGTGTCGTTTGTCTAATTTTTCCAGCCTCTTAAAGTGGATTGGGTCATTTTGTGGTACTTCCTGTTACATAGAGAAGAATAAACCCTGTGATTGTGATGATTAACTTAATTTCCACAGTGTATCAGTTAAGTAGGCTAATTTCTTCTGCTACAGCAAGCAGATAAACCAGTTCAGACTTGGAACCTGAGGAGCCTGGAGTATACTTTTTTCATTTTTTGTTTTGTTCTTTAAGATCCTGCAAAGTAATTTGGGGCATTGCCAAGAATCTGTATAGCTTACTATCTGAAGTAGTGCATTCATTTTGCTCTGTGTGTGTGTTTTTAAAGACAAATGAGCTATTTTGTGACTACTACTTCTTTCTCTGAAGCAGGATGGGTGGAGTTCACCTACTTCATTTGCTGAGCTGTTCTGAGCATCTTTGCTTCTTGCTTCTGTTAACATGAAGTGGGGGTGACGGATAATACTTCTTTAATTGCAAAGTGGGTAGCATTTGTGTTTCTTAGGTGACAGTTGCTAGGTAGAATTGAATTAAATATTTGAAAACTGGATTTCATTCTTTTGTGATTAAAAATTTTACCAACAATTGTTATTGAAGAACAGTGTATTGTTTTCTTTGCTCTTTAATCCCTAGGTAACCTTTCTGTGTTAACATTTCTCAATATCAGGCAGAGATCATATTTAAAACTGTTTAAATCTCTTCCTATCTGTTACGCATTCAACCACTGTTCTCTTTGATGCACCAGTAACCATTCAGAATCTGACCTTGCCCCTACCCTTGCCAATCTGTTGACAAGAGACCGTGTTAGTTTTATAACCGCATACATTTCTTAACTGGTTGGATTTCAGTAGCCATCTTGGCTTAAGGAGTTTGCCTCTTGATTTCTGTATATTTTACAATGCTTGAGTATATTGTATTTTCCCTTTATAGATTCATCAGCATTACTTTTATATTCTACTTTTGGATTTATAGATGTCACTGTATTTTCTTCTATTACAAATGATAAAAAAGGGCTTGCAGAAAGGTCTATCTTTCCCCTAAATAGCATTCATAAATAAGCACTCCACAAAGTGAGAAATGGAGGAAAATTTAATTCATTTTGCAAAGAACATCTTTTATGTACCAGCAGATGGTCTTTATTTTTTTAATATAATATTTATTTTTGTTATTCGTATCTTTTACATTATTATGTATTCCCCATAAGTTACCCACCACCTGTTCACCCGTGGATCCATCACCATAGTCCTCCTTGCTCCCCTCCTCCCCGCTCTTGAGCCCTCCCCCTCACCTCCTTCCCTGCTGAATGTTGCTTTCTTATTTGGCTCCCCTATATTCCTGTTATAAGTGAAACCATTCGATATTTTTCTCTTTCTTTCTGGCTTATTTCACTGATCATGATCCCCTCTAGGTCCATCCATGTTGCTGCGAATTGCATGTGTTTGTCTTTTTTGAATGCTGAATAGTATTCCAAGCAGATGGTCTTTAGCATTGAACAGGTCTCTTCCCTCTTGGTACTTAGTATCAGATTTCTTTTTACTGGTGGGTTATTTTGTTGTTTTATTTACTGAGTTCAGCTTAAAATACCTCATGAATATAAGTACTGAAATTACAATATATATTTTTAAAGATTTATTTTTATTTATGCATACAAAAACTGTGGTGTAAGCCAGAGGTGCGGGGGGGGGGGCGGTGAGTGGATTCACCAGAGACAGAGTGGGGAGCAGAACAGTCAGATTTACTGAAATACACTGCTGAGGGGAGCAGTGGGAGAGATAGGAGAGGTCTGCTGCACCATATGTGGGTTGGCTCTCTGGCTGGGGTGGACTCAAACTCATGCATAGTGGCTTTCGATACCTTGATAGCGCTGAGACTTTAACCCTTGTGCCACCTTGGAGGCCCTAAAATTACAATATTTTGCAAGATACTTTGGAAATTGGTAACTTAAATGTTGAAGCTCTCAAAACTAAATATTAACAGAATTGTTCTTAAGAACAATTCAAGTATTCTTCATTTACTGGTTCTTGATAGTTATATCAAGAGTAATATATGAAGTGAGAAGTTTTAAGTATTCTCAAGGTATTTAATTGCTTTTCCCTTCCTGTTAAAAGGGAACTTAAGTACTTCCACATTCTCTGCCACCTTATTTAATGGAAGAAGTATCACTCCCGCTTACACTTTGGATTCCATCCCATCCCTTGTCATTCTCTCAGGGTGGTTCTTGCAGTTATCCCATCTCTCCTCCATTTGCATTTTCTCACAACCAGATTGGCTTAATTAACACAAAACTAGCTGTCTTAATATAATCCTTCTTTTTGAAAACCTTTGCCCCAAGTATTTTTCTAGCTACTTCCTCCAATTCTTTGCTCCCTTTCACAACAGAATTCCTTGAAAGTGCTGTGTGGACTTCCTGTTTCCCTTTCTCACCTCTCTTCCGCCTCCTCAGCCATTGGAGGTGGGCTTTTATTCCCATGACTCTACCAAAATAACTCATCAGGGTCCTCAAGGACCTCCTTCTTGTCAGAATAGATAATCTTCAGTCCTTCTTCTATTAAACCTTTGGGCAACATTGATGCAGCAACCCACTCCCTTGAAATACTTTTTTCTTGAATTCTGTGACATTACACTCACCTGCTTGGTTCTTTATTCATTAATTGTTCACTTTCAGTATTCTGTGTGAGTCCCTCCTCTGCCTAACTCCTGAATATTGGAGTCACTGAGGAGTCTACCTTTGGCTGTTTTCTTTAGTGCGACACTTTTCCTTGGTGGTCTTATTCAGGCCTTATCTATATGGCTGAGAAGAATGAATCTTTGTTTCTAACCCTGACTACATCTCAGACTTGTATAACCAAGTGCTATTTGACATTTCCTTTGAATATTAAAAATTGGAGGGGGGCCTCCCTGGTAGTGCAACGGGTTAAGTCTCAGCACTATGAAACTATCCGCAGACACTGCTGCACAAGTTTGATCCCCAGCCAGGGAGCTTCCCACATGGCGCAGCAGACCTTGCCTGTCTTGCCCTCTGCTCCCCACAGCAATGTACTTCAGTAGATCCACCTGTTCTGCTCCCCACTCTGTCTCTGGTGAATCCTCTCACCACCCCACACCTCTGGACTATACCCCAGTTCTTGTATGCGTAAATAAATAAATCTTTAAAAATAATAATAAAAATTGGAGTGGTTCACATTTACTGAGTATTTGCTATGAGCCAGGCAATAGTCTGAGTGCTTCACATGATTGTCTTATCTGATTTTCTGTCAACTCTCTGAGGTAGCCTTTACTGTTCCCAGGCAAGGAAACAGGTGTACATTGAAGTACTTGGATATCTTAATACCACATCCATAAAATAGCTTGAATTTTCTTCTCTTTGTTTTGAAATGACTCTGCCACTTAAGTTGCTCAGGCCTAAAATTTAAGAATTACTCTTGATTTATCTCTTTTAGTCACATCCTAGATCTGACCCATTAGCAAATTTTGTCTGTACTCTCTCCTAAATACCTTAAATCCAACTCTTACTCCTACCACCAAAACCTCAGAATTTCCCCTTATGATCTCTTGGCTGGGCTTCACAGCCATCTCCTTGCTTCTGTTCTTACCTGACTAAAGTTGGTTCTTCACATAGCAACTATGCACTCCATGGAAAAATCAGTCAAATCATTTTCTGTAAACCTCAGTGTCTCCCCTGCCACTGCTAGAATGTTCAGATTCCTTACCATTGTCAGCAAAACCTGTGTGACTTGGCTTCTGGTCATTGATGTTTCTTCTCTGACACCATTTCTTATTCTCACTCCTTGTGCAATGGAGCTATACTGATCTCTTTTCTGTCATACACACCATGTTTGTCTCTGGGCTTTTTACTTACTATTGGGCTAGACCATCACTTCACCTAGATCTTTACAGATCTGCCTTTTTCTCATCACATAGGTCTATTCCAGGGTTCAGCAAGTTTATTCTGCAAAGGGCCAGATGGTCTCTGCTGCGGCTACTCAACTCTGCTGTTAGAGTGCAAAAGCAGCATAGACAATACATAAATGAAGGAGCATGGCTATAATCCAATAAAACTTTATTTATGGACACTGAAATTTAAATTGCATACAATTTCCATGTGCACAAAATAGTCTTTTGATTTTTTAAAACCATTTAAAAATGTTAAAAGGCATTCTTAGTTATGGACCAAAAAAGATGGGGGTGGACTAGTTTTGGCCGATGGCTAGTCCTTGGTAAAGCATCACCTTAGAGAAGCCTTTCCTGATTATGCCAGTGAAAATAAGTCCAAAGCTAACCCATATCCTTGTTGCCTTTGTTTGTGTTATTTGTTTACTTTCTGTTTCCATGAGGCTATAACCTCATGGGGCAGGAATTTTGTCCCTTTTTACCTGTGTATCTTTAGAGTCTAAAAGAGTGCCTGGCAATACGTAAATATTGCTGAATAATTGAATACCACTCACTTTGGAATTACTCTTACAGACTTCTGTTTGGTCTCCCTTTGTTCCATCTCTTGTGTGCATGTGTGCAATATATGCCATGTATAATGTATACCAGTATATATGCCACATATATACACACAAATATGTATATAGAAATACACCTTTTTCCAACTCCAGTGAGAACCACTTGTTCACTGGTCATGCCCCCTAAGACCAAACTTTATGACTGTTTCTCTGCTGACCCCAGCCAGCTCACCCTGGGCCAGTCCCCCACATCCATCCCAGATATCTGGCCCAGGGAGACAGGTTCCCAGCAATTGATGGGTGCAAAGCAGATGGTTGGGGAATTTCCTTTTTCCTTTCTTTTTAGCTTTTCCCCTTAGACATAATTTAAAGGTTCTGATTCTGTGTAATTCTGTAGGATTTTTTTCAATAATAAAAGAAACAAGTATAATGATAAATAATGCCAAACAAGGCAGAAATACATAAAATACAAAACCACACTATCCAATATCGAAGCCACAGCCATGTGTGGCTTCTCCAAGTTGAGATGAGCCTTTAGTCTAAAATACATCTGGGTTTCAAAGACTTTGGATGAAGACCGGATTGTAAAACATGACAGTAATAATAATTTTTACACTGATTGTATGTTGGTGAGATAATATTTTGAATATATTGGATTAAATATATATACTATTGTAAAAAAAATACACCTTTTCCACAATCAATTTCAAACACATTTATACCTTTCTACATTTGATAACCAGTGGTAGCGCCCTGCTGTTGTACCAGCTTTGACCATTGCGTCCTAGACTTTGTAAGGTTCTGTTACTCGTTTGTCTTTTATCTTAATCTTGCCATGACTACCCTTTCCAACCAAATCAGTTTTTACTAATCCTTGCATTTGATTTTCTATCCTTCATCATCATTCCCTCTTTCCCATTAACCAGCCATTATCCATGATTTATTCCCTTCAAAACTGCATTCTTTAAAACTTCTATAGGTTGTGAGCCACAGAGAATCTGAAGAAACCTGTTGTGTGTCTCACCTGACAGATGCTTATGTAAACAAAGTTTTCCCTGTGATTTAAGAGAAATTTCTAAGTTTATTCCTGCCTGTAAACTTCTGCAATTAAACCCGTGTTTGTACCCTTTCCTCCTTTCTCAGGAACAGAGAATTCCTTTCCACTGTGCTTTGTATTCCTTCCTCCCAGTGCTGTTCCCTTCTTCCTCATCCCTTTTCCATTTATTACTGCTTTGCTTTTGAGGATTTTCAGCATTTTCTTTCTTGCTGCTATGTTTCCCTTTGGCATGTAAAATTAATCAAATTGAAAAATAATCTTCTTAAGCTGATCTTTTTGTAACTTTGCCCATCTCCCCTTCCCCATGTAACTGAGTTTCTCAAAAGAATAGACTTCATTCATTTCCACTTTGTCACTTCCTAAACACGCTTCATCCTCTTGCAGTTTGGTCCTTCCTATCTCTAACACTCCTTTGGCGTTGACCTTGGTAAGGTCACAAGTGACCTCCCAATTTTGATATCCCACTGTACAAGTTTCAGCCCTTACCCAACTTGACCACACCTTGATACATACACCTCCTCTCCCATTCTATCTTCTTCCATGGATTCCCTTTCCCCCCTGTGTTGTCATAAGTTTAGACATTCCCTTGGGATCTACCATCACCCCACTTTGCTCAGTATTTTCTTCATGGGTGATTGCATTCATATGTACATTTTAAGGATTCACATATGTAATGATTGAGGTGTGTTTTCTCCAGATCATTACAGCTTAGACATTTCGAGTAGACATTTCAAATTCAGATGTCTAAAGTGTGATCTCCCCTCCCACTCTTAAAAACCTTTTTTCTTTAGCCCCACTCTTGGTAACTATCATATAAACCTAATCAACCTAAACCTGACACCTGCAAGTTTGCACTGATTATTTCCATTCACTTAACCCTTTATATCCAAACCTTGTCCATTTTGCCTTCTATCTGTGGAATCTGTTCTTTCCCCTTAATCCCTGTGCTGTTGCAATCATTTTATAACTGTTCTTCTTGCCTCTGTTAGGACAATCTCTTTTTCCTAACTGCCTTCAGGATGAGACCCATACTTCCTTGAAGGTAAATTCAAACTCATGAAGGGCATATAAGACCTTCACCATCTACTTCTACTACCCCACTCCCCTCAATACCTTGTGCCCCTTTCTCACATCAGGCATAGGACCTCAGCCATACTGAACTGTCTGTGCCTTTGCTTGTGCTATTTTCTCTGCCTACAGTATCTCCCTCTCCCAATTTATCATCTTTCAAAAGTTATATGAAGTTCTCATTCACTCTGCAGTGGCTTTCCTGACTCCTTGACTGGGTTAGTTGACTTTTTGTTGTGCTTGTTCATTCCTCTAGTTGTGTCTTCCCTAGCATAGCAGGCAACACATGGTATTCTGTTAATTTACTCCTCTGTTCTTGACAGACTAGTAGGTTCTTGAAGGCAGAACTATCTTTTACCTCTCCCTTAATCCAAATTCGTCAAATATGTACGGGCTCATGTATATTTGAATGAATGAGTGTATGATGAATTGTTCTGCCAGCTGACAACGTTCTCCCTATGCATTCCTAAAAGTAAGAATTTACTTATTCTCTGGAGTCCACCAGTATGTACTGCAGTGCTGTGTTACCATAGTAGATACTTAATGTTTTTAAAACAGTGTATTGCATTTCCTTTACTTTTCATTTTACAAACATTTATTGAATGCCAAAATTGTGCCAGACACTAAGAATACAAAAATAAAAACTGTCCCAATCCTTAAAGAAAGAATGAACACTTTAGAGGGCCTCCCTGGTGGTGCAGCGGTTAAGCACTGTACTGTGGAGCTGTTGGCAGTGGCGATGCGAGTTCTCCACCTAGCAGGTGAGATTCCCACATGGCGAGGCAGACTTTTGCCTCGCCTGCTGCTCCCTTCTGCCGTGTATTTCTGGCGATCTGCCTGTTCTGCTCTCCACTCTGTCTCTGATGAACCTCTCCCTGCCCCATGCCTCTAACTTGTACCCCAGCTTGTATGCATGAATAAATAAATCTTTTTAAAAAAATGAACACTTTAGAGAAGGAGACAAACATGTAAGCACATTTTGTATCCCTTATGCTAATTAAATACTAGTAATTATGTGTGGATGTCTTTAAAGTACAACCTGAAGACCTTGGTATTTTAGAGTTGGTAGCAGCAGACACAGAGGGAAATGTGCCAGCAGAAGTGCTAGCTGGCTGGAATAAATTCCCGAAGGAGAAGTGTTACTCTTTTTTAACTGGAGCTGCTGAGATGTACAGTATGCCTCCGCAGTGTTTTATTTGCCTTAGTCGTTCTCAGTAATTCTCTTAGTTCTCCTGAAACCTCATATGATGTAAATAATACCAAAAATGAGAAACTTTCAAAACAAAGAATTCAAAAAATTATAGTATGGAGTGATTTTAATACTGTTTATGATTAGTGGTGGTGTTTTCAACTGATTCATCAGTAAACCTTTATAGTTGAAGAATTTGATGGGTTTTTTTGTTTGTTTTCTAAGGATTTATTTATGTATACATGAGCTGGGGTGCAGGCCAGAAGTGTGGGGGAGGGGTGAGAGGATTTACCGGAGACAAGTGGGGAGCAGAACAGGCAGGTCCACTGAAGTACACTGCTGAGGGGAGCAGCGGGCTAGGCAGGAGAGGTTTGTTGCGCCATGTGGGAATCTCCCTGGCCGGGGATCGAACTCTGCTGCAGTGGCTGCGGATAGCTTCAAAGTGCTAAGACTTAACCCATTGGGCCACCAGGGAGATCCTGAAGAATTTGATGTTTTAACTCTTAAGAATATGAATTTTGGAGACAAAAGATTGCTGAGATACAGTGGCTAATGGGCATGTTGAGGTACACCAGTTAATGCAGTGCTTTGAAGTGCTGATGAGTCTTTTCTAAAGAAGAAAGAAGGGTGTGAGCAGTCTTTTTTTTTTTTTTATAAGATTCATTTATTTATGCATACAAGAGCTGGGGCATAGGCCAGAGATGGGGATGGGGGTGGAAGGATTCGCCAGAGACAGAATGGGGAGCAGAGCAGGCAGATCTACTGAATTACACTGTTGAGGGGAGCTGTGGGCAAGACAGGAGAGGTCTGCTCAGCCATGTGGGTTAGCTCCCTGACCAGGGATGGAACTCATGTTGCAGTGACTGGCAATAGCTTGATAGTGCTGTGTCTTTAACCCCTGGGCCACCAGAGTCATCCTTAACCCTTGTTCATTTGAGACTAGTGGCCACTGAGTTTGTTTAATAGACGAATTTGCAAATTAGCTTTGGACCTGCCTTCTTAGCCTTGGGGTGAATAACTCCAGGAGAGTGATCTTTCTTCTGACTGTAGTAAATTGTGAAGAATTTAAGGGAGGAACTAAAATCTATGTGCCTTTGTGTTTCGGATTACTAGTTTGCTGGGAACTGGGCCCCGTCTAATCACTAGAGATGATTTGGGTCTCTCTGATTTGTGATGGTGGAATGCAACTTAGTTAAAATACTGCGTGAGGATGGCGATACACACCGCCATCCTTTGGAAGAATTTTGAAATTTGTTGAATATTTCTCCATGAATCAAATACTAATCTAAGAGGAAGAGTGCACTATTCCAAGATTTGAGCAATTTTTTTATTCCAAAATATGAATTACATATAGTATTTTATCCTTCACTGACATATGAATGAAATGCTGAAATTGTGTACTACCTGTCTGCCTGAGAAACTTCATGGGAGCAGGAATTATGTCTTTACTCATCTTTGCATTTGGAACAGATAGCATATAAATGGCAAACATAAATGGTTTTTGAATGAGTGAATGAACAAATAAAAGAAACAGTGCTTTGTTTGAAAAGTTTTCCTAGTAGTACATAAATTCCTTGAAACACAGAATTTCACATAATTTTCTAAAATGTCTTAATTTTATTTTACATGTAAATATTACACTGGTCAACAAATTTTTACAAAAGTCATATTACTGTACTAAAATTAGTGATTTCCTATTAATTTGTATGTGCTCAACACTAATATGACAGTCAAATTCTAATTTTGGCTCTAGTTTTTATGTAATCTGCAATAAATGGATGTTTACATCACGAAATGCATGCCAATAGTAATAAAAAAATAAAGTCATAGACTACTTCTTAGATTTCTTGTCTCTTGTACAGCTGTTCAGGAATAGAATAGATGGAAGACGGTTTCCATTGTGCAAAAGCACAGCCTTAAGACTCACTTAAGAAAGACTTCGAAGAATCTAGAAATAGTCTCCATTCTTGTGGGTCATGAGTGATTTCTAAGGCATTCATGAGACCCTCAATATCGGAACAGAATACCAGAGTACTTTCCTTTCTGAAGAAAGGCTCCAACTGCTGGTGGCGCTTTTGATAGAAAGTAATTGTGACATCTTCTAGAAGATTCCATCGTTGGAATCTTGATCCTAGCAATTCTGCCTTGTTCTTGGATAAGTCCAAATCACGAACCAGGTCATTTAGTTCTTCCTGTGTTAGTCTGTGTGGGGTTGATGATGCACCACAGTGAAAAATCTGTATCACTGCATGCTGGTGGGACAGGAGAAGAACAGGTTGGCTCAGCCTTGTCCTCATCAGATGAATCAAGAGAATATTCTGCTGGAGGTTCTGGAATAGGAAGTCCCTCACCATGTGGAACTGGTCTCAATGCGATGGAATGTTTGGGTAGACTATTCTCGACTTCTTTTGCTTCGTTATTCTGCCGGAAAGAGGAGGAACCAAGCAGAAGTAACAGTCTTTTATGTGGTTGCTTGGCTCTCTCCACACCGTGGGGACTGCAAATGGCATTGATGGTCTTTTGCCATTTAACCACTGTGAAAGCTGTGTTGTCCATGTAGCACAGCATATATGCAGGGTCCAAGGCTTGTCGTGGTCACCAGCCTTGCATCCAAAGTAATGACGATAAGCCTTCTTCACTTGAGAAGTGATACTTTTCTTCTGGTTGGCAAATGTCGCTTTCCCACAAATAGAGCAGAAATTGTCCACGCTATTAACGCACTTTCGAGGCATTACTGTTCTGTATTGTGCCTAAATGGATAAAATAATAATAACAGTTCTATGGAACAGTAGCTTAAACTGTCTCGCACAAAGTCTGAAATATTTTCAATGCTCAACCTTTCCGATGGGGCTTTATAGAGTACACTGCTGATATCAGCTTACTTCAGCAGCCTCCTGGCAGTAGTATTGCATTGCATCAGAAAATGATGCAATCAACTCTGGATGATGTGTGCATGATGGTATTATGCAATGCGATGTAATATGACATCATTCAAGGCTGATTTAGGATGTTGTTGCAGTCCTACTGGATCAGTTCACACAGTGAAACGTATAAAATGAATTATATGAAATATCTTCAAAACGAGAGCTAATAAAAAATTGTCAGGTTTATATTCACGTTCAGCACAAAAAGATACTACAGATTAGGGACTTTTTAAGTCAGTAATGATCTCACTGTTGACCAGTGTTATCAGTAATATTCATTTTGAGTTCACTCTGATTCTGTTGGTGGAAAAATATTCCTGTTGCTTCATCACTTCTAAATATAACCAGCCAATAAGGAATTAACATCCTGCTATGAAAATAAAAAATCTTCAAATGTTGATGTGTTTCTATAAAGTAGAATTGACTAATAAAGATATGCTTTAAAGTTCTCTAATAACTTATTCCTAGAGATAAGGGTAATAAAAAATGCTATGTAGTTATTTTTTTAGAGTTAGATCTCACGTAGGAAGTCATGTTAAATGGCTTCATTCCATTCATAATCACTGCAAGCAAAATACGACTTGACAGTATTTTACAGTGCTTAACTTGACAAGGATTTTTTTTCTGTATTTGGAGGTAAGACTTGACATATTAAAATCTTGGGGTGACCTAGTCTCCAAGGATACTCCTTTCCAGAAAGAATAGGTTTACTGGCTT
This sequence comes from Scalopus aquaticus, assembly GCA_004024925.1. Taxonomy (NCBI): domain Eukaryota; kingdom Metazoa; phylum Chordata; class Mammalia; order Eulipotyphla; family Talpidae; genus Scalopus; species Scalopus aquaticus. Next base: position 26,422 of record PVIJ01002948.1, read on the forward strand.
GTTCTTATATACTGTCTTGGAATGCTGTGCCCATCTGAGAAAGCCATGTTGGAAGGAGAAGTGTGTGTTCGGGACCAGGTCCCAGGAATACCTGCTCATGTGTGACATGGTGTCTCATGTGCTCTTTTTAGCGCTGTCTGGGCTTATGATGCCGTAGTGCCAAACATGATTTAACTGTGACTTGTTTGTTGTCCTTTTTTGTAGACATTTTGCTTTAGTCTTTTGATTTCCAGGCAAGTTTAAATCCTTGGGAGCAGTACTGTTACCATGTTTACTACATCTTTGAGGAACCCACATGCTTAAAAGGGATGATGGGAACTAGGTGAAGGGCTTCAGTTATAACACTGTCTGCATCAGTTCTTTCCAGTGCTCTTGACTTGGCTTTCCTTAGATTGAGGAGAGCTTGGGGGAGGGTCCTTACATGGTATAGGAAGTTCAGAGTTAGAGGACTACAGGTCTATAACAGTGGCTTCTGTTTTTAGTTGAGCTCTCTGGGTTCCTTAACAAAAGGGGTCCCTTTTTAAAAAGCAAGTCTCAGGAAGTCAACCTATATTTCCCTTGAAAGTGCTTGGGTACAAGTATAGTCTTTTTCGACAACTCATTTTTACTCCAAATATAAGATCATAAGGAAAGAGTTAACATCATTTTGGAAAGTACATGCAGACTTTGGCCAAGTTAGTTAAGTTACTGCTTGATGGCTCAGTAGTACTCTGTTTTAGAGCACATTGCAGTTAGAAAGTTTGATATATAGAAGAGGGACTCACTGAGGTTGCTGATGATGATCATAGCAATATGGGTCTCATTTTCTTTTAGAAATGAATAATCTTTCATCTCACGTTACTTATTGGTCATTGTATGCATAGTTGCTGAAAGAATCTCTCATTACAACATAAAATTCGTACATTTAATAATGTCGTCCTCTTGGTAAGTGTTGAGATGTCTTCATGAAATATATGTAGATTTAGGTAGTTCCATGAGGATAGTCAGGAAAAATATGAGTTAAGTCAGAAACCTTGAAGGATCTGAAATGGGTATCATGTTACTTTAATAGTAGCTGATAGAATACCAGATTTTGTTCTGTAGATTTAATTCCTTTAGCTATTATAGTTGTAAATTATATTATGATAGGAGGTGGTTGTAACTATGATCTTGGGCAAGTCATTTGACCCCCTCAGAGTGTTAGTTTCTAAAACCACATCAATAATAAGAACCAAAATATGAATGTGACCTTATAGTTTTGAGTGATTGTACATAATTTACATAGATTATTTATTTTAATTTACTCCTTATAAAATACCAAAAAATAGATAGAAAAATATTAAATGACTTGTCTAATATCTCATAACTTAAAAGTGCTTGAACTGAGACCTCAGAGTAGTCCATCACTTTTCTCAGTGCTGTCTGCTGGTGAGAGGATTGGACTGGCCTCCAAAAATTCTAAGATCCTGCACTTTTGTGTTTTGTTTTGTTTTTTGGAAATTGAGGCAAATTGCCTCTCCTCTGCTTTTTCTCCCTTCAAAGTACATCTTAGCATTACTATTTGAAATGTCTGTTTTCCTGCCTAAAAGTACATTTTAAAAATTAAATGCCTTTAAGACTTAAACCTACTAATTTGTCTAAAAGGTTGCATGCTTCTTTTCATGCACCTGTTTTTTTTTATGTATTTATTTTTGTTATTTATATCTTTTACATTTCATTTTCCCCTTGGGTCACCCACTACCAATTCACTCGTCACCCATCACCATGGTCCCTTATGCCCTTTTCTACCCCATTTTGAGCCCTTGTCCTCTCCCTCCCACTCTGGGTGTCTCTCTCATATTTGGTTCCCCTATATCCCTCTTATAAGTGAAACCATTTGATAATTTTCTCTTTCCTTCTGGGTTACTTCACTAAGCATGATTCCTTCTAGTTCCATCCATGTCTCAGTGAATTGCATGTGTTTATCATTTTTGAATGCTCAATAGTATTCCATTGTGTATATGTCCCACATCTTCTTGATCCAGTCATCTACTTTTGGGCATTTGGGTTGTTTCCATACCTTAGCTATTGTAAAGAATGCTGCAGTGAACATACTGGCATGCACCCCTGTTTTATAAGTGGTTAAACAGATTAGCACCTGACTCCCGCTTTAAACTAACCCAGGAAACAATTCTAAAACAGAAAATCTGTAGGTGTTGCCCACATATATATGGTCTTGCTCCTGAGAGGAAAATTTGAGACCTTTAATTGTTGTAACTTAGTTTAGGACTTATCAGTATAAATTGGAGGTTCAAGAAAATGTTTTTATTCCTTACTTTGTTCTTGTTTTATGTGGATTTTGTTTCTGGAATCTGAAATTCTCTCTCTCTCTGGAAAGAATTCTTAGTCTCTGGATCAACAAATTTCTGTTAATTGGTTTGTTTGAGTAGATCATCTTTCTCGAAAATTTGTCCAAAATAGGTTAAATCCTTAGTATTTTTTGTCAGGGCAGGTTAAAAGTTAGAGGTAAGGAGAGTTTTTGCCTTTTGCCTTTTCCAAGTACAACTTCCCTACGTTATTCATGACTGCATGGCACCCTGTATGTGATCAGTTCCTGATCCCTTTCACAAATGCTGCTGCCCACCATTAAGTCTCTTATCACAGGGCATTCTAAAATGCTGCCATAAATGCATGTTGAGAATCTTTGTATCTCAAATGTACAGAAATCATATCTAAATGTCAATTCCTGAGTTAAGGAACTGACAATTATGGCAATTTCAGTCTCTATTAATGTTTAGTAGACAAGAGATTAAGATATTGTTTGTTATTCCTTATGTGTCTAGATTTAACTACTGAAAATATTTGTTTTATTGGGGCTCTATATTTTGCCATTGTACTGATTTGCTTACTTGAATTAAAGTTCTTTAATTGTTTTGGGCTGTATCTGTCATTTGAAATTTAGGACTATCCCCTGAATACTATGCACCAAAAATGACATTTCAACGCATTGTTCAAATAACACAGCTCCTATTTGTCTGTAATGAAGCTGTATGACTGGGTCTGCTTATTTCAATATTAGTTATTATACAATATCCATATGCATTGCAATTAATATATAGAGTTTAATTTTCCAAATTGATTTGTATCTCCTTTGGGCATTTCTTTGGGATATGTTCACATTCATATTTTTGTTTCTGATTTTAAAATAATTTTCCTTTGTTGTAGGATGAGCAGTTCTTAGGTTTTGGCTCAGATGAAGAAGTCAGAGTACGAAGTCCCACAAGGTCTCCTTCAGGTATGGCCAATAAGCATGTGGTGCCTTTGAGTTTTGTTAACGGATTGTGGCTTCCCCTTGATGTCTTTGCAAAGATGTGTTTTTTGTGCAACCTTTTCTTTCCTTCACATTCTGTGGGTAATGGTTTATGAGCTAGTCCTCTTTATGGAACTCTTCTCTGTGAGTCCACTTTTGGTTTATTCTTTTTATGCTTCTCACTGGAAACTACTTGAGGCATAGGAGGGTAGAGTGCCACAAAGAGAATAACTGGAAAATCTGGTAGGCAAATCTTGAAAGTAACTTACCATGAGCACACTCAGATTCGCATGTTTTGAATTGCTTGATACTATATATGATATGGGGAATAATATGACCATTGTTTTTTACAGACACAATTTGGTCTAGTCAAAGAACTAACAAATTTGGCATTGTATGAAACTATTTTATCTGTTCCTTAAAAAGCTGTATTATAATAAAAATGATATGGGGGTATTTCCATTTATAAGCAGTACTTGTCATTGTCCTCATCAAGAAAATATGTAGACTGTCTTGAAATTCTTTACTTAGAGCAGTTTCCTGAGAGACGATCCTCAGTGGGACTAGCATTTAATGGCTTGCAGAATTCTGTTCTATATAGGTAAAAGCTGTAGATATGTTGATGAGAAAACATTCCCCCTCTGTATTGCAATTCATACTTCTTGAATTATTTTCTTTGGTTTTATGTGTCTAGATAATTTATTAAATATGATGTTGTTGGTTGTATTTTTGTGTTTTGATGTTAGCTTAGTTTGTGATGTTTGTTAGCATTTGGTTTTCATTTAAGAGCCATCATATTTTACATAGTAATCTAATTCAAACAAACACATCAGTTGATAATTTTCCCTTTCCAAAGTGGTGGTGGTATTGCCATTCTAGTTGGGAGGAATCAGCCAGTAGTATTTCAGCATCTGTACCATTTAAACAGCAGCAATATTCTCTTCAGTCTGTGGTGGAATCTTAAAACTTTGTATCAGAAAATGATTTTAGAGATCGTGTGGTCTAATCCTTCATTCCTAGATGGCAAAATGAGACCCTGAATGTAGATGATGAGCAATTATCTCTGATTTGTTAGCAGCAGCGCAGCACTCTGCTCTGCTCTGCTTTTCCTACTTGTCCACAAAAAGATTCTTTTAAAAGTTGGATAGAAAAGGTTTTCACAATTAATAAAACCCTCTGAGTAGCCAGGCTCAAATCTACTATGATGATAAGGAATCTTATACATCCAGGGAAGAATTTAATTTGTTAATTAACCTTTTTCTGATGGTTGGTTTTAAGTTTTTTTTCCTTGACACTTAGTCTACCTTAAGTGTTATGTTGCCTTTTTTTTTTTTTTTTTTTAGCCATCTAGTTATGCTTCATTCTTTAGGAAATAAACATTAGTTTCTCTACTTCCTCCTATTCGTTACCTTTTTTGTAATTAGTGTGTATACATTGAAAATGGATTTGTATGCCCTTAATCTGTTAAGAGAAGTCTCAAGTGAATGATGTGGGAAACTTTTATATTTAGAAACTTCTATAATAAGATCTTTGTTGACTTCTGTTAGAAGTTGGTTCATATTCAGAAATGTTCACCATAATGGCAGAAATCTCTTTTGGTGCCTATTAGGGGAGGTTTTAGTCCCAGGAAAATGTTGAGTCATGTAAAACATTGAAAAGTCATGAGGGAAGAGACAATGTAATAGATTAAGCAACCCAATACATTTTGAAAATATGGGTTTTTACAAAGAATTTAAGAAAATAGTTTTCTTAAACTTCTTGGTAAGTAGCAAATTGAGCTGATGTGTTATTTGGCAGACTCCTTTTATTTAGAATAAAAGAAATCTGATTTAATAAATTGTTTGCTCTGATATCAGTTAGGGTTAAATTTTTGTGTAACTTGAGACTAACTGGTTTAAGAACCTCTAGGTAAGGGAATAGGCTAAGGGATACATCATCTTGTCACTTCACTAATTAGTTCATATACCCCTGAGTTCCCGTATTCTTATGTCTCATGAATGAAAAGTTCCTACTTAATAACACTTTCTTTAGTTTACTTTGACAAAACAGGAAATACAGAAAATGGAACTGCCCAGTAACTTATTCCTGTGGAGGTTGATGTTATTTATTGAAGAACGCCTTGTTCAAATTTATTAAAACCGGTATCCCGAATTGAAAATATTGGATGGCTTAGTATTAACATATTCTCAGATTTGATCTTTGTGACTCGGGTATTGAAAAGATACTACAGATTTTTTTTTTAACATTTTTTTAATTCAGAAAAACTTCTTGTTTTCCTAAAGTTGTAGGAGAATCAGTTTTGTATATTGATCACTCAGTTGAAGAACTCTTATTTTTCTATCAAAAAAGTAAATGTTCTTTTAGGTAGAATGTGATTTACTTGATTTCTTTGAGGAAGGGTTTTGGTGAAAAGTGACTGAACAAAATTAGTTCTATTGACTCATTAGACCCAAGTAGAGTTCAGTACAAAATGGCTTGTGCTGAATTGTATTCAGCTTAGTTAAGACCTGAACTACAAAGCTAAATATATGCTCTTCATTGTTTAATTTCTACACACAGTTAAAACTAGTCCTCGAAAACCTCGCGGGAGACCTAGAAGTGGCTCTGACCGAAATTCAGCTATCCTCTCAGATCCATCTGTGTTTTCCCCTCACAATAAATCAGAGACCAAATCTGGAGATAAAATCAAGAAGAAAGATTCTAAAAGTATAGAAAAGAAGAGAGGAAGACCTCCCACCTTTACTGGAGTAAAAATCAAAATAACACATGGAAAGGACATTTCAGAGTTACCAAAGGGAAACAAAGAAGATAGCCTGAAAAAAATTAAACGGACACCTTCTGCCACCTTTCAGCAAGCCACAAAGATTAAAAAATTAAGAGCAGGTAAACTGTCTCCTCTCAAGTCTAAGTTTAAGACAGGGAAGCTTCAAATAGGAAGGAAGGGGGTACAGATTGTGCGACGACGAGGAAGACCTCCATCAACAGAAAGGATAAAGACCCCTTCGGGTCTCCTCATTAACTCTGAACTTGAAAAGCCCCAGAAGGTCCGGAAAGACAAGGAAGGAACACCTCCACTTACAAAAGAAGACAAGACAATAGTCAGACAAAGCCCTCGAAAGATTAAGCCGGTTAGGATTATTCCTTCTTCTAAAAGGACAGATGCAACAATTGCTAAGCAGCTCTTGCAGAGGGCAAAAAAGGGGGCACAGAAGAAAATTGAAAAAGAAGCAGCTCAGCTGCAAGGAAGAAAGGTGAAGACACAGGTCAAAAATATTCGACAGTTCATTATGCCTGTTGTCAGTGCCATCTCCTCACGGATCATTAAAACCCCTCGGCGTTTTATAGAGGATGAGGATTATGACCCTCCAATTAAAATTGCCCGACTAGAGTCTACACCGAATAGTAGATTCAGTGCCACATCCTGTGGATCTTCTGAAAAATCAAGCGCAGCTTCTCAGCACTCCTCTCAAATGTCTTCAGACTCCTCCCGATCTAGTAGCCCCAGTGTTGATACCTCCACAGATTCTCAGGCCTCTGAGGAGATTCAGGTACTTCCTGAAGAGCGAAGTGATACCCCTGAAGTTCATACACCACTGCCTGTTTCCCAGTCCCCAGAAAATGATAGTAATGATAGAAGAAGCAGAAGGTATTCAGTGTCAGAGAGAAGTTTTGGATCTAGAACAACAAAAAAATTATCAGCTCTACAAAGTGCCCCCCAGCAGCAGACCTCTTCCTCTCCACCTCCACCTCTGCTTACGCCACCCCCACCACTGCAGCCAGCTTCCAGTATCTCTGACCACACACCGTGGCTCATGCCTCCAACAATCCCTTTAGCATCACCATTTTTGCCTGCTTCTACTGCTCCCATGCAAGGGAAGCGAAAATCTATTCTGCGAGAACCAACATTTAGGTGGACTTCTTTAAAGCATTCTAGGTCAGAACCACAATACTTTTCCTCAGCAAAGTATGCCAAAGAAGGTCTTATTCGCAAACCAATATTTGATAATTTTCGCCCCCCTCCACTAACTCCTGAAGATGTTGGCTTTGCATCTGGTTTTTCTACATCTGGTACTGCTGCTTCAGCCCGGTTGTTTTCACCACTCCATTCTGGAACAAGGTTCGATATGCACAAAAGGAGCCCTCTACTGAGAGCTCCAAGATTTACTCCAAGCGAGGCTCACTCTAGAATATTTGAGTCTGTAACCTTGCCTAGTAATCGAGCTTCTGCTGGAACATCATCTTCAGGAGTATCTAACAGAAAAAGGAAAAGAAAAGTGTTTAGTCCTATCCGATCTGAACCAAGATCTCCTTCTCACTCCATGAGGACAAGAAGTGGAAGGCTTAGTACTTCTGAGCTATCACCTCTCACCCCACCATCTTCTGTCTCTTCTTCATTAAGCATTTCTGTTAGTCCTCTTGCCACTAGTGCCTTAAACCCAACTTTTACTTTTCCTTCTCATTCCCTGACTCAGTCTGGGGAATCAGCAGAGAAAAACCAGAGACCAAGGAAGCAGACTAGTGCTCCAGCAGAACCATTTTCATCCAGTAGTCCTACTCCTCTCTTCCCTTGGTTTACCCCGGGCTCTCAGACTGAAAGAGGAAGAAATAAAGACAAGGCCCCTGAGGAGCTGTCCAAAGATCGAGATGCTGACAAGAGCGTGGAGAAGGACAAGAGTAGAGAGAGAGACCGGGAGAGAGAAAAAGAAAATAAGCGCGAGTCAAGGAAAGAGAAAAGGAAAAAGGGATCAGAAATTCAGAGTAGTTCTGCTTTGTATTCTGTGGGTAGGGTTTCCAAAGAGAAGGTTGTTGGTGAAGATGTTGCCACTTCATCTTCTGCCAAAAAACCAACAGGGCGGAAGAAGTCTTCATCACTTGATTCTGGGACTGATATTGCTTCGGTGACTCTTGGGGACACGACAGCTGTCAAAACCAAAATACTTATAAAGAAAGGGAGAGGAAATCTGGACAAAACCAACCTGGACCTCGGCCCAACTGCCCCATCCCTGGAGAAGGAGAAAACCCTCTGCCTTTCCACTCCTTCATCTAGCACTGTTAAACATTCCACTTCCTCCATAGGCTCCATGTTGGCTCAGGCAGACAAGCTTCCAATGACTGACAAGAGGGTTGCCAGCCTCCTAAAAAAGGCAAAAGCCCAGCTCTGCAAGATTGAGAAGAGTAAGAGTCTTAAACAAACTGACCAGCCCAAAGCACAGGTATTCTTTTCCATTTTGCCTGTTAAAATCAACAATTTTTTAATAGAGCCTCATCTGTGAGCAAGTTTTAGGCCAAGTGTTTCAATTATATCTTGTTATGGGCATCAGGAAAAGTGTAGTGGAGCTGATGGAATATGCAGTGATCTTTTATGGACTGTTTGGATTAGGGAGAACATTCTATGTAGAGGGAACAGTGTGGGGTAGAGATGGGAAAGTATAAAATGTACTTGAGGAATGCTCAATAGATGGACAGGTACACGTAGGAAAGTGGTGAACTGAGACTGAAAGTTAGGTTAGAGCCATGTCACAGAGAATGCTGAGTTGTCTGTATTTAATAGGTTTGGTGCAATGGGATCTGATTTAATTTTGAAGGTACATTTTTGTGGTCAAATTGTTTTACTATAGGAAATGGAAGGGGGCGATACAATGTACTCACTTCCTCTGAGTAGTGAGTGATTAGAGTGGTAGATAATAAAAGTTTGAGAATGCCAATGAAAAACTCTTAGCCTTAAATTGTGGGACAGAAAAGCTGTAGGATTCTGTTAAGATGATGCCAAACTAATTTTTACAAACAACATTTTTTAATGAACTAAGCACTGGCGTTTTCTGAGAAAACTTGCTAATCTTTAGGTGCTTCTTAAAAAGTGTCATGCTGAAAAATTAATGAATGTTGTAGATACATATTTATACAACTTACCATTCAGTTACGTTAACCACAAACTTAGGTTTTTAATGTTATCATTCAACCTAGGACCACATTTACATTGGGTAAGAGTTCTAGCAGGAATAGGGTGGGAGATATTTCTGATAACATGTTGGATGTTTTTTGGTTAGCCGTCTACTGATAGGAGCAGTAGCTCTTTAAAATGTGAGACATTTCTGTTTGGAATCATGGGTTTTTATACTTTCATTTATAGGCTGTTTCCCCCTACTTCACTGGATTAGGGAAATATAAGAGATAGTTAGTGGTTAGATAATCCCTATTTATCCCAGTAGTTAGATAATACACACACACACACACACACACACACACACACACACACATGATATATAGGGATTATCTATCTCTCTCTATATATATAGGGATTATCTATATATAGGGGTATCTATATATGTGTGTGTGTGTATGGCTTGAATTTTCAGGAGAATTTTAAAGTATCATTAGGAATAGAGCTCAGTTGATAGCTATTTTTTGATTAGAAGCTTTTTTTTTCTTTGCTGCCAATTTTAGTATACAGAAGTAGTTGATTCCTGTTTATTGCTATGAAAGCTGGGAATAACTAAGCTGTGTGTGTTGATTCTAGAGTATAATAATCAACTATATTATATAATAATCAACTATACCTTGGCTTCATTTAATTATTTTTTCAATATGTATGGTTTTTATTGTTTGGTTTTGGTTTGCTTCATATTTAGGGTCAAGAAAGTGATTCGTCAGAGACCTCTGTGCGAGGACCCCGGATTAAACATGTCTGCAGAAGAGCTGCTGTTGCCCTTGGCCGAAAACGAGCTGTGTTTCCTGATGACATGCCCACCCTGAGTGCCTTACCATGGGAAGAACGAGAAAAGATTTTGTCTTCCATGGGGAATGATGGTAGGTCAGGAACTTTAGCCTTGAAGTCTGAGCTATCGTTAGATTTATTTGCTGATCATTCTGGAGCTACCTAGTAGGCTCTTCATACATAGCATTATAGAATAGTCTGGGTCTTCAAAAAAACGGATAATGGGGGTGGGGACGCGTAAATGCATGAGGATTTTATTAGGCACATCCTCATGTTTGCCATAGAGTTTCTAAATGCTGGGTGGCTTGCTCACAGAAAATTTAGGGAGGTTTATAGAATCTTTAGAGCTAAAGATTCAGTTCATTCTTGACTGTGTTTTGTTTTCGGTGTGTGAGTTTTTGCTTTTATCAAGCTGCATGTTACAGGCTTTTAAAATTATCTAGATATTTATTTTAAAAAGGTTATGAAATCTGCATATGAATATTTTTAATACATGTATTTCATTTTTGAAGTGCCAATTAAAGCAAGGTTTGAATATATATAATAATATAAATGAAGTTTGAAGATCTCTACTCTCAGGAAGGAATTAGATACTCCCTCAGAACTAATGACACACTTCTTTAACAGACAAGTCATCAATTGCTGGCTCAGAAGATGCTGAACCTCTTGCTCCCCCAATCAAACCAATTAAACCTGTCACAAGAAACAAGGCTCCTCAGGAACCTCCAGTAAAGAAAGGACGGCGATCCAGGCGGTGTGGGCAGTGTCCCGGCTGCCAGGTGCCTGAGGACTGTGGTGTTTGTACTAATTGCTTAGACAAGCCCAAGTTTGGTGGCCGAAATATAAAGAAGCAGTGCTGCAAGTGAGTGAGTCTTACTCTGAGGTGTTGATCTCGCAGCTGGGAGGGTTGTTTGTGCCTAGTTTGTTGCAGAGATGCATCAAAGAAACTGGAGTTGTATTGAGTCTCCTCAAGTTGCAGGACTAGAGGCAGAGTTGAATTTTACTGTATGAATGGGTTGGGCTGTGCTCAAACACGAAATACTCTGGGGTAGTGCTGTCTAAGAACATCCTGCAGTGGTGGAAATGGAAATGTTCTCTATCTGCCCATTTCACTGTGGTGACCCTTAGCCACATGTAGCTCTTGGGCACTTGAAATGGGCTTGGTGTAAGAAGCTACATTTTAAAATTTATTTTAATTAAATTAAAATAGTCACATATGTCTAGTGGCTACAATATCAGTGCACCTCTGGAAGGATTTCTGCTACAAGCTGACAAATTTAGGCATAACATTTACTAGGTCAACAGACACTTTCATCTTTATGGCATTTAGGCAACATGAGTGAGTGATATCTTGTCTTTTTGCTCTGACTCTCATATATATTTTCCTGCATCTGGAATTTTTGATAAGGAAGTTTTCATTACTTCTTTCCCCTTTTTAAAATCACCTTTACTCTCTGGGGTAAATTTTTTTTTTAATTGAAGTGACATTGAATATGATTGTAGGTGTAGGATTACACTCTTCATGGATTTGTTGCCACACCACACCTACCTCGAAGGCATCTCTAGTCTTCCACCACAATCCGTTGTGCTCCCTCCCCACATAATTCTTCCCCGCTCTTCTGCCCTCTCTGGTGACCTCAACTTCATAGTCCAATTTCTAATATGTGTTACTGATTTGGTTTTCTCTGACCCTTTGTTTTGTTTCTATACATGATGCAGTCCAGTGTTTGTCTTTTTCCTTCTGTCTTATCTTGGAGGGATAATTTTCTTGGTCAAGAGAGTTCTACAAACAGAAATTTTGGTGATTGAGCATCACCAAACTACCTGACAGAAGAAATAGATATTGTCCGTAGATATTTGCTAAATAAATTAATAAAAATGATTTAAATCAAACATAGTGGGAGAAATACTGCCTTATTTACATTAGAGGGGATCATTTCTAGGACCATATGCACTTCTGTGCTTTGATTTAGTCCGGCTGTACACAAGGTTCTTGTGTCAGTTCCAGTCACGGAAAGAAGTGAGAAAATTCACAGATCAGCAAAAAAGTACATGATCTCAAGATAGAATTGCACTAAATGTACATGTCGAGATGGATTCAGGTTGATTTGGACTTAACGTTTGAGTTTCGTTAAATTGAGGGGTGAATTATGTATCAAGACCATGAGATTTACCTACAGCATTGTAATGGCAGGCAGAGAACTTTCTTGGATAATTTTATTCTATTTTATATTCAGATTGCTGTTGAATATTAATCTCTCAAGGGAGCAAAACTGATTTGATTGCAAGAAATGTCATCAATTGATCATTTTTTGTTGTGCTAGTCAATACTGGTTTATAAGAAAATCAAATATGCTTGGAAAATGATTTGATATTTTTTCCTTTTAGATCCTAATGGTACTTAAATTGCTCATCAAAGGATTCAAGGGCTCAGATTCAATCTGAGTAACAAGCAGTACATTTTTCCTGCTGCCTAAGTGAACCTGAATAAAGCATCGCTGATTCTTACAGACAGATTAACATTGTTTTCATTGCTTCTGTTATAAAAGTAGCTTATTTTATTGTATCCCTTGTTAATCCTAGGATGAGAAAATGTCAGAATCTACAGTGGATGCCTTCCAAGGCCTATCTACAGAAGCAAGCAAAAGGTAGTGTTGTGAAAAGATCTTCTCCCACATGCTTCCTGCTTCGGTGCCATATAGTTATATACATCTGGTGTAAAGAGAATACTAGTTGTGTTTTTTTTTTAAGCACTGCTTTTTCCCAAGGAGTTGATGGCTGTTGAAACTGGATTATAGGTACATGGGGGTTCATTTCACTATTCTTTACTTTAGGGCATATTTAAAATTTTCCATATTAAAGTTTTCAAATTCATGTGAAAGCTAGTGCCCATTCCTTTTCCTAGAGCAATAAAAGTATATCTTTTCCCCTCACTGACTGGGCATTAATTTTCTTGAGCTTTTTAGTGTCAAATTAGCTACAGGATACTGAGAATAAGATTGTGACATTCCTGTACCTCTATTTCAAACAAAACTTTTCCTACTTACAGATAAATAATCTTTTTCCCTAGCTGTGAAAAAGAAAGAGAAAAAATCAAAAACCAGTGAAAAGAAAGAGAGCAAAGAGAGCAGTGTTGTGAAGAACTTGGTGGATTCTAGTCAGAAATCTACTTCGACAACAAGAGAGGATCCTGCCCCAAAGAAAAGCAATAGTGAGCCTCCTCCACGAAAGCCCGTTGAGGAGAAGAGTGAAGAAGGGAATGCCTCTGCCCCAGTACCTGAACCCAAACAGGCAACTACTCCAGCTTCCAGGAAGTCCAACAAGCAGCCAACACCAGTCATCCCCCCACAGCCACCTAGCACAGCACCTCCAAGAAAAGAAGTTCCTAAGACCACTCCTAGTGAGCCCAAGAAAAAGCAGCCTCCACCACCAGAATCAGGTGAGTGAGGAGGCAAGAAGGAATTGCTGAACCAGAAATGCCAGCAAAGAACATGGATGTGTTAAACCGTATTTTGACCAGCCAAAATGTATAATTTTAAGTGTTTGATTCAAGAAAATGAGTTCTCTTTTAACCATTGTGATAATAAAGAAATGGAAGAAAAAAACAACAGTTAAATTGGAGATACTGTCTTAATTTCCTTTTTAGAGCCTGGAGTTTAATGATTTTTTTCCTGATTTCCCCTTTCTTCACAGGGAGTCAGTCCTAAGCTAGTCAGTGCTGTGGAGCATTAACTGTAAGTTTAGTAACATCTCACTGCCATTTATTTTGAATTCTTTAGGTCCAGAGCAAAGCAAGCAGAAAAAAGTGGCTCCACGCCCAAGTATCCCTGTAAAACAAAAACCAAAAGAAAAGGTGAGGAGAGATTTGTTTTTCTGCCATTTCTCAGGATGTGTTCTGTTCTACAGGAAAATAACCTTACTCTTGACCTTTATGTGACTGAGTGAATGAAACTCATTTTTGCTTCCATGTAGATGGCAGTGAAATTTTGTAAAATAAACAACTTCAGGTCTGGGTTTTAACTCATTTCCTTTTTTGTTTCTCTCCCCTTTTTACCCCCCTTTATTTTTTTCCCCTCCCCCATGCTATAGGTCTCTTAGAATCATTTTTCACCTTCAACATCTTTCAGCAATATTTGTCTATAATAATCCCCCTTCCCTGTGGCCACTGCTTTTGCTTATTGTGTAGAAAGAGAGAGAGGGGTCTTTAAGCCTCTCCTTGCTCTTTCTGCATGGCTTTAGGGTACACATGAATGTCCAGGCTGAGGCTCTAAAGAGAGGCAAATGCCAGGTTCTTGTGCTCCAAAGTCATCCAGTTTCTAACTGTTATGAAGAAGAATAGTTATATTGGCAAATTTGAACTCGATGATGATTACAGAACTGGGAAAATTGTTATGAACCTCACAGGCAGGTTAAACGAGGTGTGGAGTGATCAGCCTCAGATTTGATGTATAATTCAAAGATCTAGAAAAATGGCAGACTAATCTGCTCCCACCCTATCTTATCAGTTTGGTTTCATTGTGCTGACAAACTTCAGTTATCATGAATCAAGAAGAAGCAAAAATGTAATGAGGGAAAAATCCTGCAGTTTTTTTTCACGGGATGTAAAACATACATGAAAATAAAATGCCTCAATGAAAAAAATCTGAAGATTACTTTCCTATTTCTGTCGGACATATGTGTTGGAAATTTATCTGTCTCATACCTGTTATCCAGTCTGTTGAGTACTTACATTTCCCAACTCTGTTAATAGGATTTGTCATTTGCATTATTATCTGTTGCAAAAGTGAAGGCAGATAATGGTTTTGTTTTTTAACTGTCTCTTCTCTCTCCATAGGAAAAACCGTCTCCAGTCAATAAGCAGGAGAATGCAGGCACTTTGAACATTCTCAGCACTCTATCCAATGGCACTAGTTCTAAGCAAAAGATCCCAGCAGATGGAGTCCATAGGATCAGAGTGGACTTTAAGGTAAAAATGTTTAATGACCATGTAGTGCATTGAGTATCATGGACTCTAAAGCAAGAAAATGATGTTACCAAATGTGTTAAAAGAGGAAATTTAGCACCAGGTTGGGGGAGGAATAAGAACTATTTTTGAGCAGATGGGTTCAGGTGTGTGTGAGAGCTTTGTTCAGTGTTGTGATGTCACTGACTGAATAGCATAGGCTTGAAACACTCTGCACCCATCCTGAGCTATACAGTGCGTTTAGATGAGGCTGGTATCTGAGGAAGCAGTTCCTTCAAATGGGAATTCTCAAACCGTGGTGTATGTTTGACCCAGCCAGCCAGACAGTAAGGGAAATTCAGTTCTGGCATATATTTTTGTAGTATAGTTAATATGAACTGCACCATTAAGTGCACTTTTTTTTTTTTTTTTTTTTTATACATACAAGCTGGGGTACAAGCCAGAGCTGTGGGGCGGCGAGAGGGTTCACCAGAGACAGAGCGGGGAGCAGAACAGGCAGATCAGAACTACACTGCTGAGGGGAGCAGCGGGTGAGGCAGGAGAGGTCTGCTGCACCATGTGGGATTCCCCCCTGGCTGGGCGTCGAACTCGCGTTGCCGCTGCCGACAGCTCCACAGCGCAGCGCCACCAGGGAGGCCCTAAGTGCACTTTTTAACAGTTTGTGTCTGAGATTAAAACATTTTAAAGCAGCAGTTTTTATAAACTCATTGAAATGAAATACTCTTGGTATTCTGGTGTCATTTTAATTTTATGCTTTTCATCCTATTTTTTTTTTAAATGTTTATTTATACATACAAGCTGGGGTACAGGCCAGAGGCGTGGGGCAGCGAGAGGGTTCACCAGAGACAGTGGGGAGCTGAACAGGCAGATCAGAAATACACTGCTGAGGGGAGCAGCGGGTGAGGCAGGAGAGGTCTGCTGCACCATGTGGGATTCTCCCCGGCTGGGCGTCGAACTCGCATCACGCGCTGCCGACAGCTCCACAGTGCAGCGCTTAACCGCTGCGCCACCAGGGAGGCCCTTTTCATCCTATTTTCAATCCAAAGTTGTGTCATTGTAAAACTTTCATAAATGATCTTTTTCTCTGCAGGAGGATTGTGAAGCAGAGAATGTGTGGGAAATGGGAGGCTTAGGAATCTTGACCTCTGTTCCTATAACACCCAGGGTGGTTTGCTTTCTGTGTGCCAGTAGTGGGCATGTAGAGGTAAGGCATCCTTCTTTGTAGCACAAAAAATATAATGGTAGATTATTTTGCTGTGATGAAACAAATCATTATTTTCTGTTTTGTTGGTGTGTAGCAAGAAAATTAAATGAACTAATGCTTTGTTTTCAAAGTATTTTAGATTTCAAGAAGAAATTTGATTCTTACTAGAGTAAAAGTTACCTGGGTGTGAAAGTTTAGTAGTCTCATCTCTACTTTTCATTCTTTATTAGAGCCTTGATTTTACTTCTAGATGTGCAGACATGGAAAAAAATGATACAATGTTCTAAGATAAAAGATGCTGTTGATAGCCTATTTACATTGAATACCAGAGCCCCCTATCTTAACAATTAATAAAAGGTGTAACACCCATTTTAAAAATTAACAGTGGATAGGAATATATAATTCACAAAATGAGAAATAAAATGTGGTCAGAAGGGGTTATTTATTTAGTCTTCCAGTAACAGAAAACTGGAAATTAAAGCATGATAAAAAGGGTCAAGTGGAAATGAGAACTTTGTTAGTGGAAATATAAATATTACAACCTTTCTTTCTGAGGGGGTTATTTGGAAATATATATTAATCTTTATTTAAAGTGAGTATATCCTCTAACAAAGCAGTTGCACTCAAGGCATTTATTGTAAGGATATAATTATATAAGTTAGCAAATTATGTGTAGTGTGTGTGTGTCTTATAGAAAAAGCCCTTTTTTATATCTATTTCAGAATTTATAACAATAAAAAATTGGAAACAACCCAAAAGTCTGTTCATAAAGGGGTGGGAGCCTCTGTTAAAATAATCATAGGCCATGCATATAATGGCAGATGTGAACTTTTAGAGATGATAATACAGATTGATAATGAATTGGAGATATGTCATGGTATATTGCTGTGTTAAAATAGTAGTTTACAAAATAGTGCATCATGTATTATCTCATTTTAGTTTGTAAAAGTGTTCTAAAAATATATGTAAGAAATTCTGGAAGGATTTATATCAAAATCATGAGTTGTTGCATTGTTAGTGACTTGCTTTCTCTTTATTTTCTTCTGAGATTTTTGCAGTATGTGCCACCTTTACAATATGAAAGGGGGGAAGGTAGCACAATTCTAAATAGTAAGCAGTTTCTCACTGATAAAATTTTCAGTTCCTTAATACTTGGCTTATTAATCATATTTGTATTCTGAGGTACTAAAGAAAATCCAAAACCAGATTGCAATCTAGATTTAGAGCAATCACTGAGACTTAAGTTCTGCTCAGTTGCTCTTTAAATTATGCATTAACAGAATTACCAATTATTCGCCTGATAGTCAATTCACTAAACAAGTATGTTCTTATTGTCTGTTATAAACAATATATTGCTCTGAGTGCTGAGATTGCTGTAGCTATCATGAAGACCAAGAGCATTCAGCTTGCCTATTCAAACCTTACTTAAGTTTTAACCAGTTGTCTCAGTAATTCTTGTATGACTCTGGGTGACTCTCATTCAAATTTTTGAGACCCTTATATCAAGTGCCAGGGTTCACTGTGTCTCTTTTCCTATATAAATTAATGCTTGCACAGGAATAAATTTACTTTTGTAGCACTAGTCCTTCAACTTTTATAAAAACAGGGTTTGTTTTTTTCCAGTGTATAATTGCTCTAACTTTTGTAGCACTAGTCCTTCAACTTTTATAAAAACAGGGTTTGTTTTTTTCCAGTGTGTAATTGCTCTAATTTAAATTGTGTATAAGTTGTACACAGCAGCAGTACAGAATTCCTAACAACTGAATTAGAGAATGAATAGCCCACTTTCTGCATTGCACCCCTAAAACATGACCAGTACTTGATGAATTTTCCCTGTTTAAATTTTTTAAATCTTTTATGTTGACATGATTGTACATTTACAGAAAAGTTAATAGTACAAAGAATTCCCACATACCTTTCTTGAAGAATCCCCAAATGTTAATCGTTTACATTTGCTTTATACTTTCTGTTTGTGCCTATGTATTTTACATAATAAGAAATAAAAAACATTCTAAAACTTCAGAGTAGCCTCTAAATATTTAATATGTATTTCCAGAGAGAGTCTCTTATATAATCACAGTATAATCAAAATCAGGAATTGACTTAGGTACATTACTATTATCTATAGACCTTATTTAGGTTTGACCAGTTGTTTCAATAATTCTTGTGTGGCTCTGGGTCACCCTCATTCAAATTCTATCAATATGAAAGTAAATTACTTCTAAAATTGGAGATGGAAAGGACAAACCAGAGCTTACATTTGTTTAAAACACTATTTCCCTCTACCCCACTCTTTTATATTCCTGTAACTCTTTGTTTAGACCTCTCTTATGGCACTTAGTACATTCCTTTAAATCTTGGGTTATCTGTGGTTTTTTGTCACATTATAATTCTATTATTATCATTTTAGTCCAGGGTCTCCTGCAGTGCTTTATAGCCATTGCTTGATGAATGTGTATATTGCATATATATACACATACCCAAAATATTTCTACATGTTATTTGACATGCTTCTGTGTTCCCATTTTACCTTAGTTTGTGTATTGCCAAGTCTGTTGTGAGCCCTTCCACAAGTTTTGTTTAGAGGAAAATGAGCGCCCTCTGGAGGACCAGCTGGAAAATTGGTGTTGTCGTCGCTGCAAGTTTTGTCACGTTTGTGGAAGGCAGCATCAGGCTACAAAGGTACAAAACTAAGCGTTAGAACTGCTTAGACTATTACTGTCTCCATTTCTGCCCTTTAATTTAGGATTTTGTGTCTGTATTTTTTCTCTGTTTGGTTTAGTCTATTTTAACCAATCGCCAGTTTTTGTTTTAATTTTGGGAATTTGTCAAAAAACGTGACATTGCATAGAATTCCAGAAGTAGATCAAATCTGTCTTATAGTTCTACTCACCACTGGAAAAAATCCCTGTGGCAGAAAATAAATAAATCCTTATGACAAAAGAAATCCCTATGCTTTAATTGAGTAAATAATTTATGAGGAAATATAAACTGTTATAATGATGTGCTATACTTACTTGAAGATACATATGAAATGGACTACTAAGTTACCGATATTTAGTGACGGTGATGAGGTACCCACCATTATGCCTTTTTATTCTATTACAGCAACTACTGGAGTGTAATAAGTGCCGAAACAGCTATCACCCTGAGTGCCTGGGACCAAATTACCCCACCAAACCCACGAAGAAAAAGAAAGTTTGGGTTAGTATGCACACCATGCTTTTTCAAAGGGGATTATCATGGGGTTGTTGGGATTGCAAAACTATAATAGGAGTCGTCTTGCTTGAAGATGTCAGTGTAAAAATTTTTTTGCCTCATTATTAGGAAAAGCTATCCCCATAAAGAAGTCAACTCTATAAATAGATTGCATTTGATCTCATTTTAGATAAGAGGTAATAATAAAAACAAGAAATTGCTACTGAATTCCTTTTTTTTTTTTTTTTCCTAGATTTGTACCAAGTGTGTTCGCTGCAAGAGCTGTGGGTCCACAACTCCAGGCAAAGGGTGGGATGCACAGTGGTCTCATGATTTCTCACTGTGCCATGATTGTGCCAAACTCTTTGCAAAAGGTACCCCCAAAAAGCCATTTGGTCAACATTTAGAAATTATGCTTGGTGTTTCAGAATTGAACTAGATACTTCAGTAGAATGAGAAAAGTCTTGCCATTGTAGGCACATTTGCTAAGTCCCTTGTCTTGCTTTTTTCCTTTATACAGAGAATTGTAACAACTGAGATGTTTTATGTTTTATTTTTATGGGAAGAATTAAGGGGATTTTTTATAGTAGAAATGCTCCTAAGGGAGTATTGCCCAACGTGAGGTACATATATGCATTTGATTGCTTCAAAAGTGATAACTAATCCATTAAACTGTTTTACTGAGTTAGGATAATGATATAAAGTTTACTACTGAAGTTGTTTAAAATTAGCAAATCAATGCTAAGACCCTAAAGTGAAAAATAATACAGGTGACTCATGGACAAAACAAGTTGGTGGATTGGTTGTATGTAGTGCTGAAGTGTAGAAGTGCTGGTCTAAGCCCTCAGGTAAAAGCACTGGGACTAAGAACAATACAGATTCACTGAATTTTAATCCCTTCTCACTTCTCTTCAAAATTTAAACATCTCCTTAGAATATTTAAGGGAGAAAGTTCTCGCCATTCTTTTTCTATCATGTTATTTGTAAAGTCCACTTCATGACTTAAAGACGAGAACTAGTGACATATTCTAAGAGCTCAGAATAAGCTCTTACAGATGTCAACATTCCATAGTAGAAGTGTGCTGCTGTTCATAAGTGATTCTAGAGGGAGGCAATAGAGGCTTGTGTTTTAGATCAGGTTGGCATTTGTAAGTCAAGGGCCTTAGAGGTGCTGGTGCATGAACCAAAGCACTGTTGAACACTTTGCTTTGATTTCAGGAAATTTCTGTCCTCTCTGTGATAAGTGTTATGATGATGATGACTATGAGAGCAAAATGATGCAATGTGGGAAATGTGATCGCTGGGTCCATTCCAAATGTGAGAATCTTTCAGGTACAGAAGGTTGGAGTCTTTTTATTACAGTTTCCTTCTTTCTGGGTATAGCTGCATTTACAGTCCCCATAGTACTATAAACCTAAAATTATGAAGTCCTTTTCATTGTATTTTTGTGGTTTTTTTTTTTTTTTTTGTCTCTAGAATAAGCAGTGCGTGTTAAGTTCGTGTTCCTCAATCATCTCTTTTAAATATTATTAATTGTCCTTTCTGGGCAACATAACCTGTTGATTATCCATCCAGTAATTAAATCCTGGTTTAATGATAATACTGTCCTTTGGATATCTATATATATGAGTTCCTGGGGATATTAAGAGTTTTAATACTATTCCTAACATAACGCCTTGTCAGTGGTGTAGTTTCTTCTTTCTCTCCCACTCTTAAGTATACCTCATCATTGTAAGTTTTGTTTTCCTAGATGAGATGTATGAGATTCTGTCTAATCTACCTGAAAGCGTTGCATATACTTGTGTGAACTGTACTGAGCGGCACCCTGCAGAGTGGCGACTTGCCCTGGAAAAAGAACTGCAGATATCTTTGAAACAGGTTCTTACTGCCTTGTTGAATTCTCGGACCACCAGCCACTTGCTACGCTACCGACAGGTAGGCTGAATCTCATTTTATTTTCTGAGTTCTTTGGTGGTTTTTACCTAGTAATGGAGTGAGTGAGTGGGTTGTTGTTTCTTTTTTTTTCCTTCATTCTTCATTTAGTTTTGTAGAGCTACTTATTTTGACCTTAAACCATTAAGAAAATTGCTAGAGCCAAGAGTAGGACCTCCTTTGGGTTAAGAAATAGGCAGGGGCCGTATTTCAAAGGCCTTGCTGTTATTACAAGAAATTTGGACTTTAGGGCCTCCCTGGTGGCGCAACGGGTTAAGCGCAGCGCTGTGGAGCTGTCAGTGGCTGCCGCGTGAGTTCGATGCCCGGCTTGGGAGATTCCCACATGGTGCAGCAGATCTCTCCTGCTTTGCCCACTGCTCCCCTCAGCAGTGTGTTTCCGTCGATCTGCCTGTTCTGCTCCCCACTCTGTCTCTGGTGAACCCTCTCACTGCCCCACACCTCTGGCCTGTACCTCAGCTTGTATGCCAAAATAAATCTTTAAAAAAAAAAAAAGAAAGAAATTTGGACTTTATACTCTGAAAGCAATGGACATCGATTGAAGGACTTCACCCAAGAGAGTAACCTGATCAGAGTTACTTTTTAGAAAAACAGTGATGCTGAGTGGAAGGAGAGGAAGATTGGTGAGGACTGAACCTGAGACAGGAGCAGTGGTTAGGAAGCAGTGGTAAGAGAAAGACTGGTGCCCTACTCTTAACGTAATAGGAGTAGGACTAGAGCTGCTTTGGCTCTGGGAAATCTCTATAGCTCCTTAGGGCCTAATATGAAAACCACAACGTTTTGACCTTATAACACAAGGTATAATGTTGAAAAAGCCACACAACATAACTTTAATTCAGAGCTAGGCTGCTGTTTCATCTTTCAGATAGAGCTCCATTTTTGAATAGGAATATTAGCTGCTACCTTGTTTTACTCAAAAAGAATTTGATACATCATACTAAGCTTACGAGGCTATTAAGCAAAGCTCCTATAAATTAGCCTAGCCAAGCTATTAGATCAACTTTCTTACTTAACTTTTCTATTACTCGAGAAACTTCTGATTTTCATGTTCTTTGGGTTTTAAATTAATCATTCAGTATCACTGTTATTAATCTTAATAAAATTTCATGAATGTCTCATATGCAATGTTAGATAAAAGAAACGTATCTTTCCTGGCTACAGGCTGCCAAACCTCCAGACTTAAACCCCGAGACAGAGGAGAGTATACCTTCCCGCAGCTCCCCAGAAGGCCCTGATCCACCAGTGCTTACTGAGGTCAGCAAACAGGAAGATCAGCAGCCTTTAGATTTGGAGGGAGTGAAGAGAAAAATGGACCAAGGGAATTACACATCTGTGGTATGTCTTTACAGAAAACTACTAAATTTCAAGTGCCAGTTTACTTTCCTTGGGTCTTTTAGGAAATGAAGCTGGGTATAAGCATTAAGAGATGATTTGTATTATATTTAGAAATGTCATGAGGCTTTACATACCTAAAAATATGTGAGTTATTTTAGTGCTGTGTTTCAGAAGGTGGATTGTGATAGGGAAGGTAATGTCTTAAAATGGTTCTTTTATTTGGCTTTTATCTGTGTTCTCTGAAAATTATTTTTATATTAATTCTATGTTAAAGCTTTATGAAATGCTAATGTGAAGTTAAATTGGTTTGCTTCTTTTGAGATCAAATCTGAATAATACATTTTTTCTATATTGGGTATTCATTTGTGGATAGACGCCTTTAATTTTATGGTTTTAAGAATGTATAGGATGTGATCATCTGTTAGCTCATGGTCCATTCAGTTGATTATTAATTTTAGTTTAAATGAAAAATTGTGGCCCTGTTTGGATAATTTACATGATACAACTCATTTATTTGTATTCTTGCCTTACTGCTTTCTTCCTGGTATCTCTTGACTGGTACAAGTTAATTGTGAATTGAATCCCAAAGACGTCCATGAAAGAGAAATTACACTGTATGGAAAAATAGGGTGTCCATTTTCTGTTGTATCTCTGTGCTGGATGATTTAGGAGGGAAAGGAAGTGGTTTTGAGAGCACACTGTTTTATGAATAATTAATGCTTTGTTTTTGTGTACAGTTGGAGTTCAGCGATGATATCGTGAAGATCATTCAAGCAGCCATTAACTCAGATGGAGGGCAGCCAGAGATTAAAAAAGCCAACAGCATGGTCAAGTCCTTCTTTATTCGGGTGAATGACACTAATAGTTTGTATTTTTAATTCTTATCTATGAGTAATTACCCCATGAACAGAAAGGACTTGTTCTCTTCTACAATTTGCTTTGCCGTGTGTATGAAACATCTTTTGGCTCAATTAGTTCTCTGATTCTTTGGGAGGAAGTTGGTAAGATTGCCAGAGTAGATGCCAAGATTGCCTTGGTGGCCCAGAATTATCCTCACATTGACGGAGAATCTGGTGTGAAATTGTTGGGCTTAATGTGGTTTCCAAATGAATGCTCATGTGCTTAAATTTTGTTTGTTTTTCTGTTAGCAAATGGAACGTGTTTTTCCATGGTTCAGTGTCAAAAAGTCCAGGTTTTGGGAGCCAAATAAAGTATCAAGCAAGTAAGTAAATTGAGTATTTTTTTTCCTCTTCATCAGCTATATATCTGAGAGTTCTTATATTTCTAGACTGAAATTTTTTTAGACTAGATTTTAATATTGAAAAAATCAGCCTGTTGAAATTCCTTTTCAGTGCTTGTTTTGAGACAACATTTACTGTTTACTTAGGCTGTTTGCCCTTTTTTTCTTTATTTACACGTGTTTTAGGGAACTTGGTTTAGCTTATAGCACATGTATTATAATAGGCTTATTATAATTAAGTTATGTTTTATTCAGTTAAAATATTGGTCTCTGTTGTCTTGAGTCTCCATATTTAACCTTAAATTTTATGCCAGTAAATCCTTTTGATTCTTTGATAAGTTTTTTCAAAAGTCATAAATTGCAATTGTATTTTTTTTAATAATAAAGTTCTGTGTATTTTGGCAGTTATAAATTCTGTGACTTGTTCTTACATGTTGTGAATGACTCATCTATGGGACTGAGACCTGGAGATGTCGGAAATTTGATGATTTTGTCTAGCTCTAGGTATATTGTAGGAGTTCAATAAATACTTGTTGAATCAATTATTTTCAGCAGTGGGATGTTACCAAACGCAGTGCTTCCACCTTCACTTGACCATAATTATGCTCAGTGGCAGGAGCGTGAAGAAAACAGCCACACTGAGCAGCCTCCTTTAATGAAGAAAATCATTCCAGCTCCCAAACCTAAAGGGCCTGGAGAACCAGACTCACCAACTCCTTTACATCCACCTACACCACCAATTCTGAGTAAGGCACCAAAGGAAGAGTCATTATCTTAGTCTCTCTAGATACAGATGATTGACTTTGTGCTAAATTAATATACTTTGATATTGGGAAAAGACTTTCAGGTTATACTAAATGTAATAAAGTCAATACTTTTGTTTTACTTGGAATGTTTGTAGCACTGGAATTTTTTTCTAAAACTGATATAATTGATTTAAATGATATGGTGATACAAAAACTCAAATGTAACAGATGGTGAAACTTTGAACCCTCTCTGAAAATGTTTATTTTATAGGCTATAAACTGTTTAAGCTGAATTTTCTTTTTTCCTGGAAATCAAGAGTATTGCCAGACATAATTGGGTATTATTTTTGGGATTCCAAGGTGCTGATCGGAGTCGAGAAGATAGTCCAGAACTGAACCCACCCCCAGGCATAGAAGATAATAGACAGTGTGCATTATGCTTGATGTATGGTGATGACAGTGCTAATGTAAGTACTCTTACATTTGGGGTCCTGCTTAGACAGATTGCCACAGTGAAGCATTTGCCCTTTGTTTCTAAACTTGATGACTGGGTGCCATTTATTTAATGAATGTTTGTCACTTAGTTTGTAGCACTGGGGTTTTTTCTTAACTGTCTTAGTTGATTTAAAAGACAGTTTGTCTTTAATTAACCTGTTGAGGTTTAGTGATTTCTGCAGGAAAGTTCCTCAATAAGATTTTATGAAGTCAATAAAATATAAGTTGCATGTATAAATTATGTTTAATGTAGTAAAGCAGAGTGGTTAAGAACTCTAATTCTGGCCTGGATTCATTTCTGTGCAATACCTGCCTATTTGATGACTTTGACAAGGGGGTTACCTCTCTGACCCTCGTTTGATCTGTAAAATGAAGATAATGATAGTAAAGCTTCCATGCTTACTTCAGATCAGTTATGAGGATGAAATTAATTGATATATGTGAAACCTCATTTGATTCCTGGGACATAGTAAGCTTACAATTAAAGTTTTATGACTCAAGCATAGAAAACTGATTTTGAAATAGGCTTTAAAGAAGTCATTGTGCACTTTTATAAACTTAGCATGCATTGCTTATTTTTTAAATTCTTTCTGCTAATAAAATTTTTACAGTCTGTGGAAAAGTTAATTTAGAGAGGAAAGAAGTAGAAATGGAAACATTAAGAAATGAATTAATTTTTGCATGCATCCATATACTGGAAAATTGTAGTTGACTTACTGAGACAAAGTATTATCAAGGTAAACCTCCTTTGACGTGTTCTTTAAAGAAAAAAGCTATCTCTTTGTTCTTAGGATGCTGGTCGTTTGTTATACATTGGCCAAAATGAGTGGACACATGTAAATTGCGCATTGTGGTCAGCGGAAGTATTTGAAGATGATGATGGGTCACTAAAGAATGTGCATATGGCAGTGATCAGGGGCAAGCAGCTGGTAAGAGCTTATGGGCAAATCTTAAGAAAAAGATTCCCTCTCAGCTTCCAGATGTCCTTCCTGTGGTTAAATATTGTGTCACCTATGTTTTTCAGGATGGTTAGCCAACAAAAAATAAAGGCAGATTGTTGTTCTGACCCTTATAGGATGGGTACGAAAGAAAAAGGCAACACAGTATTACCTAGTTTGGAAGATAATCTGTCTAAGAAAAGTTTATTAAGTGATTTAGTCAAAATTATCTCAAGATCAT
Source organism: Scalopus aquaticus (assembly GCA_004024925.1). Lineage (NCBI taxonomy): Eukaryota > Metazoa > Chordata > Mammalia > Eulipotyphla > Talpidae > Scalopus > Scalopus aquaticus. The sequence goes on from PVIJ01002948.1 coordinate 52,715, forward strand.
AGTTGATTCAACATTGTGAGATTCCATGGGATAAACCTACAAAAATATATACACGAAGAGGATGTGGAAAGTGATTAGTAGCAGCTAAGAGCCATCAGAAAAGACCACAAGGGAGTAAGATTTTAAAAACTATTTTGAAGGAGGGGAGAAGGAGGAGGATTATAAGAAAGAAACAACAACAAAACGGCACTTGTAAAGAAACCTAAATAAGTTATTTGGAGTTCACCAATAAAGTCTTCCCCCGGACCTCCCTGTGGCACAAGGGGTGAAGTCTCAGCCTATGAAGCAATCCACAGCCACTGCAGCATGAGTTCGAGTTCAAGTTCGAGTTCGATCCCCTGCCAGGGAGATTCCCAGGGAGATTCCCACATGGCGCAGCAGACCTATCCTGCCTCACCTGCTGCTCCCCTCAGCAGTGTATTTCAGTCAGTCTGCCTGTTCTGCTCCCCATTCTGTCTCTGATTAATCCTCTCACCCCCCACACCTCTGGCCTGCATCCCAGCTCTTATAAATCTTTAAATTAAAAAAAAAGTCTTCCCTGGACTGAACTCAAGACTGACTAACAAAATGAGGTGGTGAAATACAGCCTGCTTGAAAGAAATATTTGAGAAATATGATAAACTTATCTGTTAAGCCTACTAACTAGAGAATTACTATGTTTCTGATTAGTATAATCCTTTTAGAACTGAGTTCTTTTAGATACAAGTATCTAAATTTTTTTTTGTTTGTTTTGTGTAAAAGAACTAGGGTGTAGGTTCGTGGTGTGGGGTGGAGAGGATTCAGCAGAGTGGGGAGCAGAACAGGCAGACTTACTGAAATACACTGCTAAGGGGTACAGTGGGCAAGACAGGAAAGGTCTGCTGCACCGTATGTGGGTCAGCTCCCTGGCCAGGATTGAGTTCAGAGCATAGTGGTGATAGTACTGAGACTTAACCCCTAGGCCACCAAGGATGCCCTAGATTTAATAGCTTTCTAGCAAGATGATGTTTTTGGCATTGATCTCCCAAGTTTCATCTTCTCTAAATCAGTCATTATCCAGGAAGAAAACTGTTTTGGTCAAAGTTCTGAATCAAATTCTAGTATTTAAATGTAATGGATATAGGGCCCTATGGACAATTGGAGAGAGAGTGTTTATAATGGAGGCTTTATAATGCATATTACTTACCTCTGTAATTTAGCAGATTACCAGTAAATAAAATGGATCCTATAGGAAGCCCAGAATGGGGTGATTCTGTAGAGAAGATGGAAAATAGCTTAAAACATTTGCAAGACTAACCAGCACTCTTCTTTCTGGATTGCTAGAGATGTGAATTCTGCCAAAAGCCAGGAGCCACTGTTGGTTGCTGCCTCACATCTTGCACCAGCAATTATCACTTCATGTGTTCCCGAGCAAAGAACTGTGTCTTTCTGGATGATAAAAAAGTATATTGCCAACGACATCGGGATTTGATCAAAGGCGAGGTGAGTGTTTAGTTGCTTTTTGAATTCTCTAGAAATTTAGTGAAAATAACAAGATAGTAAACTTTGGTTTGCCTGCCTTCCTTGTATTCTAGAATAATCTCCTAGTGAAACAGATGATTTTGAGATATGCTCGGTACTTTCCCTCTGAGTGTCAGTACTGTGAATGTAATACATAAAGATGGACATATTAATAGATACCCTGGGTTTTCATTTAAGGTGGTGCCTGAGAATGGATTTGAAGTTTTTAGAAGAGTGTTTGTGGACTTTGAAGGAATCAGCTTGAGAAGGAAGTTTCTCAGTGGCTTGGAACCAGAAAATATCCACATGATGATTGGTATGGCATAGGCCTTGGTTGTTGGGGAAGGCTGCATATATCAGTGGGACACTTTGTAGACTTCAGTTACAAAATGATCCCTTTCTGTTAGTTCCTAATCAGTTCTTCTTTCCTTGGTCAGGCTCCATGACAATTGACTGCTTAGGAATTCTGAATGATCTCTCTGACTGTGAAGATAAACTCTTTCCTATTGGATATCAGTAAGTAGCATGATAAGGAAAGGACAGCAGTCCCCACACAACTTGAGCACCCTGAGCAATTAGCAGATCATCAAAATAGAATCACACTTGTTAGCTATGTGTACCTGCTACTAAAATTAACTACTTTTGCTGTTTCTCCTAGACTGGGACTAAAGAAGCATTTTATATCAGCTAAATCTAGTTATAAAAGGAAAGTATTGTTCACATAATTTCAGAATCATTTCCAGATGATGAAAACACAGGGTCACTTCTTAAGATTCCACTCAGTTCCATGCATCTGGATTCAAAGTCTAGAGTATTGTCATGGATTGAACCCCTCATGCCTCTGTCTTCAGTTTCATGTTTTCTGAAAATATAAACCCTTCAAGAATCAGATTCTCCATGAGAATTTATAATCTTCCCTATAACGAACTAAATTGCTTAAACATCTCCAAGCTGACAATACGAATTTTAATCTCCCACTTTGGAGTTTCATTTTGCTGTATGTACTCCAATGTAGTCTGTACCCCATAGACACCATCTATGCTTCACATTTAGCTGGAAGCTCTGAATGAGGCTCCATTGGCATCCAGCAAATCTGAAGCAGTTAAATTTTTCTTGCCTCATGGACTTTTCTCCCAAAGGAAGTAACTCAGTCTTCTCTTTTTTTTTTTTTAAGATTTATTTATTTATGCATACAAGCTGGGGTACAGGCCAGAGGCATGGGGCAGTGAAAGGGTTCACCAGAGGCAGAGTGGGGAGCAGAACAAGCAGATCGACGGAAATACACTGCTGAGGGGAAGCAGCGGGTGAGGCAGGAGAGGTCTGCCACGCCATGTGGGAATCTCCCCGACCGGGCATCGAACTCGCATCGCTGCTGCCGACAGCTCCACAGCGCAGCGCTTAACTGCTGTGCCACCAGGGCCCTCAGTCTTGCTCTTAACTCATTTTTTTACACATTGTGGGGCAGTAGTCTCTTCCTGAATACCAGTAACTACTTCTTACGATAGTTGGTATTTTTCTTTTTTTTTTTTTTGAGATTTATTTATTTATGCATATAAGAGCTGGGGTGCAGGCCAGAAATGTGGAGGGTGAGAGGACTCACCAGAGACAGAGTGGGGAACAGAACAGGCAGATTGACTGAAATACACTGCTGAGGGGAGTGGCAGGTGAGGCAGGAGAGGTCTGCTGCGCCATGTGGGAAGCTCCTTGGCTGGTGCTCGAACTCAGGCTGCAGTGGCTGTGGATAGCTTCATAGGCTGAAACTTAACCCCTTGCACCATTAGGGATGCCCAATTAGTATTTTTCTTTAAACTATTTTTAGGATATTTTAATATTTTTGTCCTTTGCTTACAGTTCAATTTTTTTTAAAAGGGTGAAAAGGTTTTATGTTATATCTGAAAGGCTAGGAAAAACCAAGGACTTTGAACACCCTCACTAGTATAATTTATAACGAGAATCTATGAAATGAAGCTAAATTCTATAAATCAGGGCGATCAGGAAACTTAGGATGAGAAGTGATTTTGATAAAGGTTACTGTCTGCTTCTGTACTCTCATTTATCGTGGTTTTTACAATCTTTTTGCCAGGTGTTCCAGAGTATACTGGAGTACCACTGATGCGCGCAAGCGCTGTGTGTATACGTGCAAGATAGTAGAGTGCCGTCCTCCAGTTGTGGAGCCAGATATCAACAGCACTGTTGAACACGATGAAAATAGGACCATTGCTCATAGTCCCACAGCTTTTGCAGGTTAGTCTTTAATCAAGATGAAAGTTGCATTAGATTTGGGGGAGTACTATGATTGAAGGATGGGGAAAAGTCATTTCTTCTGCAAAGGGAGTCTCATTTATTTCTAGTATAATATTTACCCTGTAGCCGACTTTTTATTGGTTCACTTGTTTGATATTTTATTCAACTCTTTACTTCTATCATAGAAATTTCATCTAAAGAAAGTCAGAATGCCCCTGAAATTATAAGTCCTCCATCACCAGACCGACCTCCTCATTCTCAAACCTCTGGCTCCTGTTGTTATCATGTCATCCCAAAGGCTCCTAGGATTCGAACACCCAGTTATTCTCCAACACAGAGGTCCCCTGGCTGTCGGCCATTACCTTCTGCAGGTAAAGAACCTCACTGACCTTCTTGACCTAAGAGGGTCAGCTCAGAAGTTGGTTTGTAATTCTTTCAGGTAACTTTATCTTGATGGCTTTTGCTTATTTGAAAATTTTTTTCAGTTGTCTATAAGCGTATATAGCCAAGTCATTGAAACCAATAACTACTGCACATTGGTTCTATCTGTAATAAACTTTTTCTCTCTCATGTAGGAAGTCCTACCCCAACCACTCATGAAATAGTCACAGTGGGTGATCCTTTACTCTCCTCTGGACTTCGAAGCATTGGCTCCAGGCGACACAGTACTTCTTCCTTGTCACCCCAGCGTTCTAAACTGCGGATAATGTCTCCAATGAGAACCGGGAGTGCTTACTCCAGGAATGTGTCTGCAATCACTACAGGGACCGCTGCAGATCTTGAATCAAGTGCCAAAGCAGTCGATCATGTCTTAGGGACTCTGAATTCAAATACTAATTTAGGGCAAAACAGTTCCACCTCTGCAAATTTGCAAAGGACAGTGGTTACTATGGGCACTAAAACCAGTCACTTGGATGGATCTTTAGAAATGAAGTATTCTGGTGCTTCAGATTTGACATCTAAGAGCTCCTCAGTGAAGGGAGAGAAGACCAAAATGCAGAGTTCCAAGAGTTCAGAGGGATCTGCTCATAATGTTGCTTACCCTAGCATTCCTAAACTGGTCCCACAGGTTCATAATACAACACCTGGAGAATTAAGTGTTAGTAAAATTGGCACTTTTGCTGAACTCTCTTCGGTGCCATTTTCTTCTAAAGAGACCCTCTCCTTCCCACCGCTTCATTTGAGAGGGCAAAGGAATGATCGAGACCAACATATAGATTCTAACCAATCAGCAAACCACTCTCTTGATGAAGATACTGAAGTCAAAACCTTGAAGCTATCTGGAGTGAGCAACAAATCACCCATAATCAGTGAACATGTGGGATCTAGTTCCAGAGATAGGAGACAAAAAGGGAAAAAATCTTGTAAAGAAACCTTCAAAGAAAAGCATTCCAGTAAATCTTTTTTGGAGCCTGGTCAGGTGACAACTGGTGAAGAGGGAAATCTAAAACCAGAGTTTATTGATGAGGTTTTGACTCCTGAGTTTATGGGGCAACGACCCTGTAATAATATTTCTTCCGGTAAGATTGGGGACAAAGTCCTTTCTAATCCGGGAGTCCCCAAAGTTCCACCCATGCAAGTAGAAGGATCTGCCAAGGAATTACCAACACCCCGGAAACGTACAGTCAAAGTAACATTGACACCTCTAAAAATGGAAAGTGAGAGTCAGTCCAAAAACACCCTGAAAGAAAGTAGTCCTGTTTCCCCTTTGCAAATAGAGTCAGAATCTCCAATAGAACCAGTTTCAGCCTCCGAAAGTCCAGGAGATGGTCCAGTGGCCCAGCAAAGCCCTAATAATACCTCATCCCAAGATTCTCAGACTAACAACTATCAAAATCTTCCAGTACAGGACAGAAACCTAATGCTTCCAGATGGCCCTAAACCTCAAGAGGATGGCTCTTTCAAGAGGCGATATCCCCGTCGCAGCGCCCGGGCACGTTCTAACATGTTCTTCGGACTCACCCCACTCTATGGAGTCAGATCCTATGGTGAAGAAGACATTCCTTTCTACAGCAGTTCAACTGGGAAGAAACGAGGCAAGAGGTCAGCTGAAGGACAGGTGGATGGGGCCGATGACTTAAGCACATCAGATGAAGATGACTTATACTATTACAATTTCACTAGAACAGTGATTTCTTCAGGTGGAGAGGAACGGCTGACGTCCCACAATTTATTTCGGGAGGAAGAACAGTGTGACCTTCCAAAAATTTCACAGTTGGATGGTGTTGATGATGGGACAGAGAGTGATACTAGTGTCACAGCCACAACAAGGAAAAGCAGCCAGATTCCAAAAAGAAATGGGAAAGAAAATGGAACAGAGAACTTAAAAATTGATCGGCCTGAGGATACTGGTGAGAAAGAACATGGCATTAAGAATTCTGTTGGTCCCAAAAATGAGCCCAAGATCGATAACTGCCACTCTGTAAGCAGAGTTAAGGCACAAGGACAGGATCCCTTGGAAGCTCAACTCAGTTCACTGGAGTCAAGTCGCAGAGTCCACACAAGCACTCCCTCAGACAAGAATTTACTGGACACTTACAACACCGAGCTCTTGAAGTCTGACTCAGACAATAACAACAGTGATGACTGTGGCAATATCCTGCCCTCAGACATTATGGACTTTGTGCTGAAGAATACCCCATCCATGCAGGCTCTGGGGGAGAGCCCAGAGTCGTCCTCATCAGAACTCTTGAATCTTGGTGAAGGTTTGGGCCTTGACAGTAATCGTGAGAAAGACATGGGTCTTTTTGAAGTATTTTCGCAGCAGTTGCCGACAACAGAACCTGTGGATAGTAGTGTCTCTTCCTCTATCTCAGCAGAGGAGCAATTTGAGTTGCCCCTAGAGCTACCATCTGATCTCTCTGTCCTGACCACTAGGAGTCCCACTGTCCCTGGCCAGAATCCTAGTAGACTAGCTGTAATCTCAGACTCAGGGGAAAAGAGAGTAACCATCACAGAAAAATCTGTGGCCTCTTCTGAAGGTGACTCAGCACTGCTCAGTCCTGGAGTAGATCCAACCCCTGAGGGCCACATGACTCCTGATCACTTTATCCAAGGACACATGGATGCAGACCACATCTCCAGCCCTCCTTGTGGTTCAGTGGAGCCAGGTCATGGCAACAATCAGGATTTAACTAGAAACAGTAGCACCCCTGGCCTTCAGGTACCTGTTTCCCCTACTGTTCCTATCCAGAACCAGAAATATGTGCCCAATTCTACTGATAGTCCTGGCCCATCTCAGATTTCTAATGCAGCTGTCCAGACCACTCCACCCCACCTGAAACCAGCCACTGAGAAACTCATTGTTGTTAACCAGAACATGCAGCCACTTTATGTTCTCCAAACTCTTCCAAATGGAGTGACCCAAAAAATCCAATTGACCTCTTCAGTTAGTTCTACACCCACTGTGATGGAGACAAATACTTCAGTGTTGGGGCCCATGGGAAGTGGTCTCACCCTAACCACAGGACTAAATCCAGGCCTGCCAGCTTCTCAGTCTTTGTTCCCTCCTGCTAGCAAAGGATTGCTCCCCATGCCTCATCGCCAGCACTTACATTCCTTCCCTGCAGCTACTCAAAGTAGTTTCCCACCCAACATCAGCAGTCCTCCTTCAGGCCTACTTATTGGGGTTCAGCCTCCTCCAGATCCCCAACTTTTGGTTTCAGAAGCCAACCAGAGGACAGACCTCAGTACCACAGTAGCCACTCCATCCTCTGGACTCAAGAAAAGACCCATAAGTCGTCTACAGACCCGAAAGAATAAAAAACTTGCTCCCTCTAGTACCCCTTCAAACATTGCCCCTTCTGATGTCGTTTCTAATATGACATTGATTAACTTCACACCCTCCCAGCTTTCAAATCATCCCAATCTGTTAGATTTGGGGTCACTTAATACTTCATCTCACCGAACTGTCCCCAACATCATAAAAAGGTCTAAATCTGGCATCATGTATTTTGAACAGGCACCCCTGTTACCACAGAGTGTGGGAGGAGCTGCTGCCACAGCGGCGGGCACATCAACAATAAGCCAGGATACCAGCCACCTCACATCAGGGTCTGTGTCTGGCTTGGCATCTGGTTCCTCCGTCTTGAATGTTGTATCCATGCAAACTACAACAGCCCCTACAAGTAGCGCATCAGTTCCAGGACATGTCGCATTAACCAACCCAAGGTTGCTTGGTACCCCAGATATTGGCTCTATAAGCAATCTTTTAATAAAAGCTAGCCAGCAGAGCCTGGGGATTCAGGACCAACCTGTGGCTTTACCACCAAGTTCAGGAATGTTTCCACAAATGGGGACATCACAGACACCCTCTACTGCTGCTATGACAGCAGCATCTAGCATCTGTGCACTCCCCTCTGCTCAGACTACGGGCATAACTACTGCTTCACCTTCTGGGGAAGCAGAAGAACACTATCCGCTTCAGCATGTGAACCAGCTCCTTGCCAGTAAAACTGGGATTCTTTCTTCCCAGCATGATCTTGATTCTGCTCCAGGAACCCATGGATCCAACTTTACCCAGACAGTAGATGCTCCTAATAGCATGGGGCTAGAGCAGAATAAGGCTTTATCCTCAGCTATGCAAGCCAGCTCAGCCTCTTCTGGGGACTCTCCATCTTCTGGACAGCAGACAGCAAGCCCCTCAGTGCCGGGTCCCACTAAAACCAAACCAAAAATCAAACGGATTCAGCTGCCTTTGGACAAAGGGAATGGCAAGAAGCACAAAGTTTCCCATTTGCGAACCAGTTCTTCTGAAGCACATATTCCAGACCAAGAATCCAACACATCTGTGACCTCGGTCACAGGGTAAGAGATCCAAATATTCGCTGTTTTGCGTCTGTGAGGTTTTGTGCTGTGGATTAGAGGCTGTTGAAACAGTAATCTTCTGGGAGGGACATTCTCTATCCAGGTTGCACTACTTGGTTTTATGGGTTTTGACTCAGGTTTTTTTTTTCTCCTCACAGTGTTGGGCGGCGGGTTTTGAAAGATTTATTTTTATTCATTTATGCACACAAGAACTAGGGCTTAGGCCAAAGTTGCAGTGGATGAGAAGATTCATCAGAGACAGAATGGGGAGCAGAACAGGCAGATTTACTGAAATACACTGCTGAGGACAGGAGAGATCTGCTGTGCCATGTTGGTCAGCTGCCTGGCTGGGTATGGAACTCATGTGAAGTGGCTGGTGATAGCTAGATAGCACTGAGACTTTAACCCTGGTGCCACCAGGGAGGCCCACAGTGGTTTATAGAGCAAAATTTAGTTCCCCCCATGGAACTTGTTTGTCTCTTGGATGGAACCACATCTGTAATTACGCTTTGCTCTGATTTTAAACAGTCTTGCTGTTTGCGTTTGATTTTTTTTTTTTTTTTTTGCTAAGGCTTAGGTTACTAAGGAATGATTATTCCTTTCTAGAGGGCAAAATCACCTGTTGTGGCTCCTCATGCAGTCCTTTTTAAAACTTTGTCATTGGGGCCTCCCTGGCGGCACAGCGGTTAAGCGCCCTGCACTGTGGAGCTGTCAGCAGCGGCGACGCGAGTTCGACACCTGGCCGGGGAGATTCCCATATGGGGAGGCAGACCTCCTGCCTTGCCCACTGTATTTCCGACAATCTGCCTGTTCAGCTCCCCACTCTGTCTCTGGTGATCCCTCTTACCGCCCCATGCCTCTGGCCTGTACCCCAGCTTGTATGCATAAATAAATAAATCTTTAAAGAAAAAAACTTTATCATTGAAGTCTGACATACATAAAGTGTACAACTAAATTTTTCCTGTGTAGCCACCATTCAGATCAAGATACACAACATTTCTAGTGAGGAAATAATCCAGAAGATGCCATGTGCCATGTGCCCTTTCTTAATCAGAATTCTGTCCCCATCAAGGTAGCCACTGTTCTATCCTGTATCACCACAGATTAGGTTTCTAGACTCATCAATTTTATTAGATTTTAAAAAAAGATTTATTTATTTTTGCGTAGAAGAACTGGGGTGCAGGCCAGAGGTTTGGGGTTGAGAGGATTCAGCAGAGACAGAGTAGGGCAGAGCAGGCAGATTTACTGAAATACACTGCTGAGGAGAGCAGCAGGGGAAACAGGACAGGTCTGCTGCACCACGTGGGTTAGCTCCCTGGTTGGGAATCGAATTCAGGCCACAGCGGTGATAGCACTGAGACTTAACCCATTACATCTTAATAGAATTACTTCTCTAGATTGACGTCCACATTGAATTCAGTACATATTTACTGGTGCTTTTTCTTGAAAAGATAACCATTGATTCTGTTACAGGACTCCAGGAGGAGAGACTGAGCAGCAGGACACAGCCAGTATGGAACAGTCATCACAAAAGGAATGTGGGCAGCCTGCAGGGTAAGCAAAAAGTAGTTCTCTAAGAAATGCCCTCGATTCTTTCTACCTCATTTAGAAAATAGTTTTTCCTGATTTTTTTCTTAATGTACAATGTACATAACTAATACATGTTTGTTTCTTTTAAAAAAAAGCATAGAATTACTTCAATAATGGGTAATAGTTCCCTGCTTATCCTCCCCCACCCCCGCAATCTGTTCCCTAAAGCTAACCATTGCTATTGTTTTTACCCATGTAGTCATTTCTATAGAGAGAAGATATGCATGGTATATATATAAATGTAAACTTCTTTTTTACATAATACTATAGATATTGTTCTGTACTTGGTTCTTTCATTTATTATATTGTGTCATGTATATATTTCTGTGCCAGTGCATATAAATGCAATTCATTTTTTTAATGATTGCCTCTAGTTGTGTTGTGTGGATAGATAATAATTTATTTAGCTAGTTCCTTATCGATAATATTTCTGGATTGTTTTCAAGATTCATTTAATCTTAAAAAGTGAAAATTGGTGGTGATTTGCAAACTCTCGTAGTTCCTTTTGTTTTAGTTAAACCAGCTAACTTTTAGAATTGCTTCTAACAAGTGTCCTTTCATTTTTTTCTAACACTAAAGGTATAAGAAGAATTTATAGGACATACTCTACAACGTCAAAAGCAGAAAGTTAATGTCAATATTTGGGAAGAATCTGAGAAAAGATAGTTTTATGTTATGTACCACACAGTAGTGTGGTAATGATGTCCACTTAACAGGTTCTATGCAAAGCACTGTGTGATTGTTTTCTAGTTGCTTTATATAACTGACAGCTGTATGGCAGTTATGGTCAGTGTTTATCTTAGAATTGAAGAACTAGCTAATGTTACATCTCACATTTGTTTTTCTTTTCATTTAGGCAAGTGGCTGTTGTTCCTGAGAACCAGGAAGCACAAAATCCAGCAAATGAACAAGAAAGTACAGGTATGTCAATAAATGCAGCTTAGAATAAATTTCAAACCTAAAAGTACTACAAAATCATATACGTTTCACCTACTGATTTTCTAGATTAAGAAAAAAAGTGAAACTTCAAAGAAGTTTAGTGACTGCCAAAGCTTTGTTATCTGCAAATAGGAATAGTAACAAACTATGCCTATGGAATATTGCACAAGGGACTATGGTGACAGTTCATGGGTGATAAGTGGGTAGGAAAATTATGGGGACTACACCTGAGGGGAGAAATCAAATATTGTACAAAAATGAACAACAATGTAAGAAAATAAAAAATTAAAAAAACAAACTATGTTTTAGTCTTAGAGATGATGGATGTAGTTGGTGCTCAGTAAGTGTTTGCTGTTGCAAATTTGGTCCATGTTTTCTCTGCAACAGAACCTAAAGCAGTGGAAGAAGAAGAAAGTAATTTCAGTTCTCCACTGATGCTTTGGCTCCAGCAAGAACAGAAGCGGAAGGAAAGCATTGCTGAGAAAAAGCCTAAGAAAGGACTTGTCTTTGAAATTTCAAGTGATGATGGCTTTCAGATCTGTGCAGAAAGTATAGAAGGTTAGTGGGTTTAGTTTGGTCCACTTGTTTTAGCTGGATTTGCATATTATATGTATTAGTGCCATTTATGTGGGCAATTTTGTGTAGGGTATTATGGAGGATACCTGGAGGGGTTATACATTTTTCTCATCCTTAAGAAGTAAGTGTAATAGGGCCTCTCTGGTGGCACAGCGGTTGAGTGCTGCGCTGTGGCGCTGTCGGCAGCACATGATGCAGGTTCAATACCCAGCGGGGAGAATCCCACATTGTGCGGCAGACCTCTCCTGCCTCGCCTGCTGCTGCTGGGGAGGTTGATAGGGCATAGGTTTTGTCGGGCCATCAGTGCCAAACTAGTAAAACCTTTGAAATTTCGGGGAGTGGAATAAAATCAGAATTTCTGGAAGCTTAATATAGTAGCTTCATATAAGGTAGATTGAATTGGAGAAGCTAGAGGGCAGCTGGTTACCAATGAGAGTAATAGTACTGTAAAGATGTCAGGTTCAGGAAAGCACATTTCCAGTATTTAAAAAAAAGTAAAGACACACTAAATGTGTCCATATATTGTTTGCATATGGAGAGTAGAGAGAGGACTTTGAAAATTGAAGACTGGTTGACCAACAAAAAGATAGGTAACAAAAATAATTAGTTTGAGTTCTACATAAGGCATATTGATCATGGAGTGCTGATAAGAAATCTAACAGAATGTAGGGCCTCCCCGGTGGCGCAGCGGTTAAGCGCTGCGCTGTGGAGCTGTTGGCAGCGGCGACGCGAGTTCGACGCCCGGCCGGAGAGAATCCCACATGGTGTGGCAGACCTCTCCTGCCTTGCCCGCTGCTCCCCTCAGCAGTGTATTTCTGATCTGCCTGTTCTGCTCCCCACTCCATCTCTGGTGATCCCTCTCACCGCCCCACGCCTCTGGCCTGTACCCCAGCTTGTATCTATAAATAAAAAATAAATCTTTAAAAAAAAAAAAAGAAATCTAACAGAATGTAAAAGATCATGGAGTCTTAGGTTAATACTATAAGGGACTATAAAGGTTTTCTAGTTCCATCCCTTAATTTTAAGGTTACAGAGAGGTTGTGATCTCTCCACATTTAATGCTAGCATTGTTTCAGTTAGGGGTACAAGGAATAGATTTAATACCAAGCATTCAGATTTGGGACCCATCAAGAGATGTGAATGCTTTTGGGATTCAGGGGTCGCTTTCATTTGTCCGTTTTCAGTTCCTTAAGATGTTACTTAAGATGTAATGTTAGATTGTTAGGCTGGATGATATTCCATTGTATATATAACATTTTACTTATCCATTATTTCTTGATGTAGGCCTGTATTGCTATAAACTTCTCTCTTTGGTACTGCTTTTGTGACATTCCATAGATCCTAATAACTCATGTCTTTATTTTTATTCGGCTTCAGATTGTTTGTTTGTTTGTTTATTTATTGCTTTGCAAAAGGTGTGGGAGGTGAGAGGAATCAGCAGGGACAGAATGGGGAGCAGAGCAGGCAGATCTATTGAAATACACTGCTAAGGGGAGTAGCGGGCGAGACAGGAGAGTTCTGCTGCGCCATATGTGGGTTAGCTCCTTGACTGGGATTGAACTCAGGATGTAGCAGAGATAGCGCTGAAACTTAACCCTTAGGCCACCAGGGATGCCCCCTTCAGATATTTTTAAAGTCTTCCTTTGCTTTCCTCATTTATCCAGTAGCTACTCAGTAGCATGTTGTTTAGTCTCCACATATTTGAGGTTTTTCCAGCTTTCTTTTTGTGGTTGATTTCTAGTTTTATACCTATGTAATCAGAGAAGATACTTGATATGATTTCACTCTTTGTGGAATTTATTTACTCTTGTTTTATTATCCAACATGTTGTCTATTCTCAAAAGTATTCTGTGTACACTTCAGAATGTTTACTCTGCTTTTTTGAGTATCATGTAAATATCTATTAAGCCTATCTGGCCTAATTCCTCCTTTAAGGCTGTTGTTTCCTTATTTGTTTTCTATCCATTGATGTGAATGGGGGGTGTTGAAGTTCCCTGCTACTTTTGTGTTGCTGTCAATGTCTCTCTTGCTAATAGTGTATATATTTTGATGCTCCTACATTTGAGGCATATATATTGAGTGTGATGTCTTCCTGATGGATTGACTCCTTAATCATTATATAATGTCCATCCCTGTCTCTTGTTACCTCTTTTAACTGGAAGTCTTATTTTAGCTGATAGAAGTATGGTGCTCCTGCCCTATTTAGGATACCACTTACTTGTAAGATTGTTTTCCAAACTTCTACTCTGAGCCTAATTTTGTGTTTGGAGCTCAGATAAGTCTCTTAGAGATAGCAGAATGTTGTATTTTGTTTTCTGACCTGTTCACCCACTCTGTGCCTTTTCAATGTTGAGTTTCAGCAGTCATTTTCAGAAGGTATGAACTTCTTACTGCTTCTGTCTCCTGACTAACAGAAAGTATTTTCCCAGCTTCTTTCTTGTAAATTGAACTGATTTAAATTAAGAAAACTATTCTAGCAGGATGTTTTCACACTGTAGGATTCCAAGCACAACACTTGTGTTTGCCATCAGTATTAACAGATGTTTGTTGAATATTTTATTTCCTCACAGATGCCTGGAAGTCACTAACAGATAAAGTCCAGGAAGCACGATCAAATGCCCGCCTAAAGCAGCTCTCATTTGCAGGTAACAGGGCAGTTACTTTACTCTTATCTCTAATAATATTGTAGTAACTTATTGGTCTGAACAACAGAGTTGATTCTACAAAAGAAAGTTATAGTCTATGGCCATACCACCTGAATGCACCCAGTCTCATCTAATCTTGGAAGCTAAGCAAGGTCAGGCCTGGTTAGTACTTAGCACTTGGATGGGAGAAAATAATAATAATAAACTTTTGTTAAAAATTGTTTTTTAAAGTTTATTAAGATATAATTCTCACTCTCTACAGTTCATCCATTGAAAGTATACTTTTCAATAGTATATATTCATACAGCTATGCAACCATCACTACTGTCAAGTTCCAGAACATTTTCACCACCTCTAAAAGGAACCTCATACCCATTAGCAGTCATTCCTCAGCCCTATCCCCCTGTTAACCGCTAATCTACTTGTTTGTATAGATTTGCCTAATAGGTATGTACATTTTGTACAAAAGGAATCATTCAATGTGTGACCTTTTCTGACTGACTTCTTTCATTTAATAAAATTCTTACAGATTTCTCCCTACTATACCATAGTATTAGTACTACTTTCCTTTTTTATTTAACTGATAAATTTTTTTATTGTGGTAAAACTCACATGACTTATAATTTACATCCTTAACCATAGTATTAAATGGATTCACAACACTGCACAGCTGTCACTGCCAGAATTCTTTTCATCTTGTACAGCTGAAACTACACCCATTAAACAGTAATTTTCCATTCTCTCCTTCCTCCATCTTTTGGCAGTTATCATTATGCTTTCTATCTCTATGACTTTGACTGCTCTAAATATGTCATATAAGTGGAATCATACAGTATTTGTCTTTTGTCACTGGCTGATTTCACTTAGCAGAGTGTCCTCAGTTTCATCTGTGTTGTAGCATGTTGCAGAATTTCCTTTTAAGGCTGGATAATATTCCATTGTATATATATTCCATTGCTTTTTTTTGATGGATGCTTGGGTTGCTTCCATATTTTCACTATTATGAATAATGGTACCATAAACATGGGTGTATTGATGGATTCCGTGATGATTCTATTTTAATTGTTTGAGGAACTGCCATGCTGTTTTCTGCAGCAATAACACCATTTTATGTTTCTATCCATGGTGTACAAGCATTCCAGTTTCTTTATAGCCTCACCAATATTTGTTTAGTCTTTTTTTGGTAGTAGCCATCAATAAACACCATTATTATTTTGCTATCTATTAGTAATACCCAAAAAAGTATTGTAAATGAGATATTTTTTACTTAATAAAAATACAAAGAACATTAGGTATATGCTAATGTCACAGGAGGAATGGCAGTTGCTACTGTGTCCTGTCCCTTTAACGAAAGAGGCCAGTAACTTCCGAAAGCCTTTCACCACCTATGCTAGTAGACTTACGTAAATGCTGTTTTAATAAAATAAAAATTTTAAATGCTCATTAATGGCATGAGACTGAGGAAAGCCAAGTAGTTACTAAGTGTATTATTTCATACATTTACTATAACAACACAAGCAAAAATACCTGTTGGGGAACTAACATTCCTTTATAACTTCAGTCAGGTACCTGTGTGAATAGGCACTTACAGAATCCAGGTATCATATTACCTATAAACAAAAATGAGATCATTGTTGGAGTTCATATGTATATAGTCCAAAGTTCATATCTTGTCACACTATGTGACCTTGGATGTGGTATCTGAATTCTCTGAGCTAACTCTCCTGCCCATCTGTGACTATTGCAGGTGCCTCTCTTTCGGTCTTTTCTCATAAACATGTCCTTTTGAAATGTGAAAACAAAAATGTTAATTTTCTGAGCCTGTGTTTACTTACCTTAAAATGAAGTTAGTAATCTCTGCTTGTGTGGTCATTATGAGCATGAAATGAAATAACATACTTAGCATACAGAACATAGAACCATAATTTGGTGGCTTGTTTTACTTACTCTACCATGAACATTTTACATATTGATAGCTCTACATCTATGTCATGTTAATGGTTATGTCTGACTAGTCTTTAAGTTAGTTCTCCGTCTAGGAGAATTATTCTCTATAAGCATTTCTTCAGTGTTCTGCAGTTACCTATTGGTTGTACTCCTCATTGCTGCCTTTGGTCTTATAGGTGTTAACGGTTTGAGGATGCTGGGGATTCTCCATGATGCAGTTGTGTTCCTGATTGAGCAACTCTCTGGTGCCAAGCACTGTAGGAATTACAAATTCCGTTTTCATAAACCAGAAGAGGCCAATGAACCCCCGCTAAACCCTCATGGCTCAGCCAGGGCTGAAGTACACCTGAGGCAAGTTCCATTCATTTCCATAAGCAGCTGGGGGTCCTGATATTATTATCTAATGACATATTTTCTTACAATCATTGAGATTTCCAGTGTTAATGCCATCCTTCATTGTGACTGTTAAAAAATTTCACCAAAAATTGGGCCTCCCTGGTGGCGCAGGGGTTAAGTCTAAGTGCTATCAAACTCTTGCTGGCCAATTTGGCATGAGTTCAATCCCTTGCCAGGGAGCTGACCCACACAGCACAGCACACCTCTCTTGTCTCACCCGCTGCTCCCCTCAGCAGTATATTTCATTAGATCTGCCTGTTCTGCTTCCCACTCTGTCTTTGGTGATTCTTTTCACCCCCCACATCTCTGGCCTATACCCCAGTTCTTGTATCCATAAAGAAATAAGTCTTTAAAAATTTTTTCACTAAATAAATTCTCATCTTTTGGCTCTAGGAAGTCAGCATTTGATATGTTTAATTTCCTGGCTTCTAAACATCGACAGCCTCCTGAATACAACCCCAATGATGAGGAAGAGGAGGAGATACAGCTGAAATCAGCTCGGTAAGTGCTGAGTGGAGAGGGTTCATTAGAAATACTCTTTGCTTCCTTTCCTCTGGCTGTTAAGGGTGCTGTGGTTCAGAAATTTCTGAATAACATTTAAGAAAACTAAAATGGAGTGTACGTGGAAGTAGCAGTAGCTGGTTGGCAAAGAAAGGAATATGCTACAGAGCAGAAATTCAAATAACTGCTAGATGTATGTTTTGTTTTCTTTAGCTGTAACATATCCTGTCAGCTTTAGAGGTACCACCATCATCATCGTGGTCAGAAAACACTATGTATAGTAAAATAGACCTAATTTTATAAGACATTTGTTATGGTTGGCATTGAACAAAAATAATAGTGTAGTCCTATTCTCTAGGACCTTTCAAGCCCAGACTCAAACCTGATTATTTCCTGAAGAGAATTCATTAATAATATGCCTTGTCTCTTTAGGAGGGCAACTAGTATGGATCTGCCAATGCCCATGCGTTTCCGGCACTTAAAAAAGACTTCTAAGGAGGCAGTTGGTGTCTACAGGTATGGCTAAAATTCTAGAAAGAATTACAGAAAACTAATGAAGTTTTCCAAAATCAAAGTGGACCGAATGCTAGCATGGCCTCCCTCATTCCGTAAGTGAGATGCTCGTAGATGATACTGATTGAATCTGATGTCCTGGGGTCCTGCAGCTCCTTGTGTGGAACAAGGAATTTAACACAATCTGCATTAAAATATTGCTACTTGTAGTGGGCTGCAGTATGGAGAAATCTTATATCCTCAGTCATTGGTTCAAATAATAACTCAAATCAGGTGGGTCCAGATTCTTTTTGTTTTTCCCCATTGTCTGTCCCTCCTTGGGGAACTAATAGACCAGAAGATTTTGTTCATGTGTTCACACAATTAACCATACTTGCAAAATGTGTAGTTGATCGCTTCCATTTTTACGTCCTAGGTCTCCCATTCATGGCCGAGGTCTTTTTTGCAAGAGAAACATTGATGCAGGTGAGATGGTGATCGAATATGCTGGCAATGTCATCCGTTCCATACAGACTGACAAGAGAGAGAAGTATTATGACAGCAAGGTGAGTCTCACAGTTTGATTCTCCCAGTTCTTTTGTTGTAGAAAGGGGCCATTAACTATAAACATGACCCTAAAGTCAAAAAAGAAACTGTGTATTTTACTAATTCAAAGACACTTATTTTTTTTTTTTTTTTTTTTTTTTTAAAGATTTATTTATTTATACTAGCTGGGGTACAGGCCAGAGGCGTGGGGCGGCGAGAGGGCTCACCAGAGACATCAGGGAGCAGAACAGGCAGATCAGAAATACACTGCTGAGGGGAGCAGCGGGCGAGGCAGGAGAGGTCTGCCACACCATGTGGGATTCTCCCTGGCTGGGCGTCGAACTCGCATCACCGCTGATGACAGCTCCACAGCGCAGCGCTTAACCGCTGCGCCACCAGGGAGGCCCCAAAGACACTTATTTTTTAACACTGGAACATAACAAGTTTCTTGTAGGCCCATAAAAGTTAGAATTCACTTTAAGGAGGCTCCCTGATGGTCTAGGGGTTAAGTCTTAGCGCCTAACACCTCGAAGAACCACCACAACGGCCTGAGTTTGATCTCTGGCCAGGGAGTTAACCCACATGGCAGAGCAGACCTACCTCTCCTGTTTCACCTGCTGCTCCTCTCAGCAGTGTATTTCAGCAGATCTGGAGTACTGCCTGTTCTGCTCCCCACACTGTCTCTGGTAAATCTTTTCACCTGCTGCACCTCTGGTCTGTACCCCAGTTCTTCTACACAAAAATAAATAAAATCTTAAAAAAAAAAAAAAAGAATTTACTTTAAGGATTAATACACAGAGATACTCTTTGAAGATTTGTCTCAGTGGACTGCTTACATCAGAAGCACATAAAAACAGAAGTTTTAGGTTTCTCTTTCCTTTGGTGACATTAAAGACCTCCAGTCTAGTACCTGTAACCTATATCATGGTGGGGAGTGGGAGGAATAAGAAGAACAAATTTTAAAAATCTGTATCATGGGAACATTGAAAGATCAGAGAAATCTGGAAGTTTTTACTAGAAAAATCTTTAATTAGCAGCTATAAGTCACATCAGAAGAAGGGAAATTTTTTCATACCTGAGCTACAGTAAATGACAAGTTCTCCTTTTCTCTCACGCACAGGGCATTGGCTGCTACATGTTCCGAATTGACGACTCGGAGGTAGTGGACGCCACCATGCACGGAAATGCTGCGCGCTTCATCAATCACTCGTGTGAGCCTAACTGCTACTCTCGGGTCATCAATATTGATGGGCAGAAGCACATTGTCATCTTTGCCATGCGCAAGATATACCGAGGGGAGGAACTCACTTACGACTATAAGTTCCCCATCGAAGATGCCAGCAACAAGCTACCCTGCAATTGTGGCGCCAAGAAATGCCGGAAGTTCCTAAACTAAAGCTGCTCTTCTCCCCCAGTGTTGGAGTACCCAGAGCCATCCAAAGCAATGCTGAAAGCCTTTGCCAGCAGCTTGGAGTTCCAGGATATTGAGTGGGCACAGTTGAGGGGCCTCCGCGATGGCCGAGTTCCCTATGTCCCATATTCACATTATCATGTGATCATAGTCCTGGAGAGAA
The DNA here is from genome assembly GCA_004024925.1 of Scalopus aquaticus. Lineage (NCBI taxonomy): Eukaryota > Metazoa > Chordata > Mammalia > Eulipotyphla > Talpidae > Scalopus > Scalopus aquaticus. Next base: position 72,450 of record PVIJ01002948.1, read on the forward strand.
AGATGAGGTCTCAAAGAAAAGATCCGTGATTGGCTCTCTGCTGGGGCCCTTCTGATTGTATGCCGTTAAAAATAGGAAGTAGGGTCCTAGTAGACTTGCCTGGAATGAGCCTATGGAGGGTTAGTTATGTTGGGAGATTGGGCCTGAGCATCTCTTCAAAGAAAAGTTGCCATCCTCACCTTGGCCCTTTCCCCAGCACTATAAGCAAGCGGTCAGACAAAGCCCCAAATAGAGGGGTCGGTTGGATACTTGATAGTTTGCTAGTCAGACCCAGCCTGTAACCATCTGTTGAACAAACAGAGAAGGTCTGGTGGTTTTCTTTACTATCCTCCCACTTGAGAGTTCACTTCTGGTTGGGAGACAGGATTCTTAGCACCTTTGGTGTCGAAAGGCTGTCTTGGGGTTGTGCCAATTAATTACCAAACATTGAGCCTGTGGGCTTCAAGTGGGAGTGTTGTCCCCATGAGCCTTATCTCAGCCAATTTCTTGACAATAGGAGCGGCTTTCCTCTCATTCCTTCTCTTCGCTTTCTTCATTTCCCCTGTTCTTCATCATACCGCTTTCCCATTTCTGGGTGGTAGGGGAGAGGAACTCCCTGCTCAAGTACACTCCCTATTGGGCATGGCTTGTGCCTACAAAACGTTCCCTCAGCCTGGAAGTACTCCCAGTGGGGAAGTGGGCAGGAGCCATTGGCCATAACCAGACAGAATTTGGAGAAGTTTTCATAAAGCTCCATTGAGAGTTTTAAAGAAATTTATGTAGCATGATTTTTTAGAAGAGGAAAAAATTATTTAAATAGGATTTGAATCATGCAACATCCAGAGTATCACAACTAGGATGACCCCTGGGCCCCCTTCCTGGGACATGGTAACTTTATTTTCCCCTCATTAAGACATAGGAAGACTGAACTTTTACATGGTCAGTGTCCAGTTGAAGGCAGAACACTAATCAGATTTCAAGGCCCCAGACTTGGGTACTAGACCACGATGCATTGAGGGAACTCTTCCACGTGCACAAGTCCATGGATAAAGCAAGTTAAATGACACTACTGCCCTGATTACTCCTTAGGATGTGGTCAAAACAGCATCAAATGTTTCTTCTCTTCCCCCCAAGACAGTGTCCTGAACCTGTTAAATTAAGTCATTGGATTTTACTCTGTTCTGTTTACAGTTTACTATTTAAGGTTTTATAAATGTAAATATATTTTGTATATTTTTCTATGAGAAGCACTTCATAGGGAGAAGCACTTATGATAAGGCTATTTTTTAAACCGCGGTATTATCCTAATTTAAAAGAAAATCGGTTTTTAATAACTTTTTATTTTCATAGGATGAAGTTAGAGAAAATATTCAGCTGTACACACAAAGTCTGGTTTTTCCTGCCCAACTTCCCCCTGGAAGGTGTACTTTTGTTGTTTAATGTGTAGCTTGTTTGTGCCCTGTTGACATAAACGTCTTCTGGGCTTGCTCTTTAACAATAAACGGAAAAGGAAGGTCACCCAACTTCATTGGGCCGCCCCTCTCCTTCCCATATCGAAGCTCCTCAAAAGGCTGTAATAGTATCTTGACACAGCAGTTTCTCCTCCTCTTTCCCACACTGTCACTCCTTCTGGCACTAGCTCAGTGTGAGAGGTGGGAATCTGCTACATTTCCCTCATCTTTCCTACTTCAGAGTCAGCAACCAAGTTGAACGGCACCCTGACATTTTCCATCACCATCTGCCTCATAGTTCACCTCGTTCCCTTTCCTTTTGCCCACCAAGTCCTCATATTTGCAAAGAACCCATGGATCCCCATGTGCCCTCTTTTGGGGCAGCCCGTTGAAACTGAAGCACAGTCTGACCCCTCACGTTAAAGCAGATTTCTCTCTGCCTGTCGGCCACAAGGTTTCAGAGCAGTGTACTCCAGTAGAGGGTGGGGCACTCTTCTCTTGCCACAAGAAGCCCATTCTTCTGGAGGTCTAGCAAAGCAATACGACTCTGCCCAGCGCTCTCTGCCCCAGGACTCTTGGCTCTGCTGTGCCTTCCATCCTGGGCTCCCTGTTCTTCCTTGACCTTAAGAACTTTGTCTTGGTGGCTTTGCTGGAACATTGTCACTGTTTTCACTGTCCTGCAGGGAGCCCAGCACTGTGGCCAGGATGGCAGAGACTTCCTTGTCATCGTGGAGAAGTGCCAGCAGGGGACTGGGGAAAAGCACTCTACCCAGACCTAACCTCCCTTCCTCTTGCCCATGAACAAGATACAGTGGCCCTAGGGGTCCCACTAGTGTCTGGTTTCCTTTATTGCACTGTGTGAGGTTTTTTTGTAAATCGTTTTATTCCTTTTTTTTTTTTTTTTTTTTAAGAAAACTTAAGCTGCATTTGTTACTGAAATGATTAATGCACTGATGGGTCATGAATTCACCTTGAGAAAGACCCAAAGGCCAGTCGGGGTGGGGGAAAACTCAGCTAAACAGACCTAGTTATTGCCCTGCTAGGCCATGCTGTACTGTGAGCCCCCTCCTCATTCTCTTTCTACCAGTCCCAAACCCTGAGGCCAGGAGAGGAACCCACATCATTCCTTCTCTTGCCAGCTGCAGATGGTTTGCCTTGCCTTCAAACTCCCTGATTATCAACCACAGAAATGAGAAGTCCTCTTAAAGCTCAGCCTTGAGTCCATTGCCAAAATTCAGCATACCTGCCAGCAACTTGGGGAATAAGCTAAGATTTTCCCTACAAGAGGGAAAGGTTAAAAGCAAAAAGGCATAGCTATCTCCAAAACACCTAAGTTTGTTTTGAAAGTGACCAAGGAAATTGTTGCACAGAAGTGCAGACTGAGGAACTGTGGTGGGTCATTCCCAAGAATCCCCCAGGGGGCATCCCAAATCCCTAAGGAGTAACAGCTGCAAATCTGGTCAGTTCTCAAGTGAGCAACCAGCTCACTTATAGCTTTTGCTGCTAGAACCTGTTGTGGCTGCATTTCCTGGTGGCCAGTGACAACTGTGTAACCAGAATAGCTGCATGGCGCTGACCCTTTGGCCGGAACTTGGTCCCTTGGCTCCCTCCGTTACTGTCCACCACTTCTAGCACAGCCCCTCCTGTTTTTACACCAATAATTAGAATTAAGGGGGAAGCCCTGGCAGCTATATATGTTTTCAACCAGACTCCTTTGCCGGGATCCAGTCCACCACCCCGCTTGCCTGTGTCAACCCCCACCCCTACTCCCGGCCAATGCAGTGAGCACCATGCAGCTCCCTTGATTTAAAAAAAAAAAAAAAAAAATACAACAACAAAAACAAACAAAAAAAAAATCTCTTAATGAATGTATCTTTCTAAAGGACTGACGTTCAATCAAATATCTGAAAATACTAAAGGTCAAAACCTTGTCAGATGTTAACTTTAAGTTTGATTTGGGTTTTTTAAAATAGAAATCAGGTTTGGGTTTTTTTGTTTTTGTTTTTGTTTTTTTTTTTTTAAGGAAAAGCGGGTCATTGCAAAGGGCTGGGTGTAATTTTTTGTTTCATTTTCTTCATTTTCAAGCAATACAAGGTTATTGAGCAGATGGTTTTGTGCCGAATCATGAATACCAGTCAAGTCTCACACTCTGAAAACTTGCAACTTTTTTGTTTTGGTTTTCAAATAAATATAAATATGATATATATAGGAACTAATATAGTAATGCACCATGTAACAAAGCCTAGTTCAGTCCATGGCTTTTAATTCTCTTAACACTATAGATAAGGATTGTGTTACAGTTGCTAGTAGTGGCAGGAAAATGTCAGTCTGGCGCTCCTCTGATCTGACATGGGGGGGAACGTCCAAACCATGAAGGGACAGCGAGACAGTCCATCCCTAGGGTCAGAGAGAAACGCAGAAATGGTGTCACCTGGAAATTTTTCTGCCCGTGAATGTTGCCAGTCAGTACCTGTACTCCTTGTTTCTCTATTTTTGGTTATGAATGTTGGGGTTACCACCTGCATTTAGGGGAAAATTGTGTTCTGTGCTTTCCTGGTATCTTGTTCCGAGGTACTCTAGTTCTGTCTTTCAACCAAGAAAATAGACTTGTGGTGTTTCTTTTATTGAACCTTTAACAGTCTCTTTAGTAAATACAGGTAGTTGAATAATTGTTTCAAAAGCTCAACAGATGACAAGCTTCTTTTCTAGAAATAAGACATTTCTTGACAACTTTATCATGTATAACAGATCTTTTGGTTGTTTTTTTTTTTTTCCTTATGTTCTTCCAAGCTTCTGGTTAGAGAAAAAGTGAAAAAAAAAGGAAAAAATGTGTCTAAAGTCCATCAGTGTTAACTCCCTGTGACAGGGATGAAGGAAAATACTTTAATAGTTCAAAAAATAATAATGCTGAAAGCTCTCTACGAAAGACTGAATGTAAAAGTAAAAAGTGTACATAGTTGTAAAAAAAAAAAAGGAGTTTTTAAACATGTTTATTTTCTATGCACTTTTTTTTATTTAAGTGATAGTTTAATTAATAAACATGTCAAGTTTATTGCTGCAAGTGGGTGAGCTTTCCTTTGACTTTGCCTGGGCTGGAGAACCAGAGGGAGGAGATGGCCTGTGACCTGACCTTCACAAAAGACAAATACAGGATGATTTCACTCATGTGGAGAATAAAGAAACAGACAAAACTAAGCCAAAACAAACCACAGAAACATGACTGCAGAACTGAGGCTGGGGAGGGGAGAATAGGTAGAAGAGTGAGGAGTACTGGGGGTGGGGCACCTAATGGACTATGATGGGGAATTATCAGTGCTTGGGTGGTGGGTGTGGTATGAGAACATCTGAAGGGGTGTGGACCTGTGCCCCTAAATCAGTGTTCTAACCAATGCTACCTCGATAAATATTCAAATACCCTCCACTATCTTTTAAGGTGGTATCACTAAATCATTCTCTATTGTCTACCTTCACTCCACACTGGTTCTTTCAACTATGTCTTCTCGCCAATGGTGTGTTCAGAACTTAATTCTGGCTATGAAGGAGTCAAAAAGGCAAAGAGTCTTTATCTCCTATATTTCCTCCCCTTCTTTATCCATGGGTAGTCAAGCAGTAGCTTAAGGATTTTCTCCCAGTCTCTGAATAAAATGAAAGCATTTCAGAAAGAACCTGGACAGCACCCTGATTGCTTCACTCCACCTTAAGACTAAAATTGGATTTATTTAGTTTCTCCTAGAACTGGGGTTGGGGCGGGGAAGTAGTTGAGAAATATTTGTAAATATTCTACTAAGCCAGGATCACTAACCATGGCTAAAGCAGGTTGAGTTGACACTCTGGCCAAAGAATGGAAGACACACCCCGTGGGGGATGGTCCTCAAACAGAACCTCCCTCTAGATCAACTGGCTGCCCAGACAAAGCCCCCACCTTTCTTTCTCCTGAGTCACCTCTTCAGATTTTGTAGTTGAGCACCATGGGGACACCAAATGATCAGGCTGTGTTGCAAGCCATCTTCAATCCAGACACACCATTTGGAGATGTCATTGGTGTAGACCTGGGAGAGGAAGCTGAGAAGGAAGAGGTAGATGATGGTGAGTGTTTGACTTTGGAGGGTAGCTCTCCACATTGGCTGGTCTGCTGGCTTCCCTAGGGTGGTTGCGGGAGGAGGTTTTGCAAGGCCTTTTGTTCTGCCACCCTTGGATGGTGACTGAGATTGGAATCAGAGGCTGGCTGAGCCTTAGTGCACTGACGGGCTTGGGGGTTGGCAAGTCACTCAAAGAGAACAGTAAGGTTTGTCCGTCCTTTAGCTTTTGAAACTCTGAACTTAACCTCACAGCTTAATTCACCCCATGACCCAAGCCTAACTCTGCTGTGGGGTAGGGATGTTAAAGTCACGCAAGAGTTTATCATCCCATCATCCTACACAAATGGAGGACAGGCATGGGGCAGCCCCACCCTAAGCATGCAGGACCTACGCAAGCACTTGGTACTACACACCACTGCAAGCCATGCCGCGCTAATTCTTCCCAGTGTGATTGCACTCACTGGCTTTTCCCTTGGTCTAATGTCCCCATCAGAAGTTTTTGATGCCCTTTGTTTCTAAAAGAATGAAACCTAAGCCTTACTGAAATTCAGACTGAAAAGCTGAGGTATACCTTGGGAATGATTTCCACAACCTGGGTGTGTCATGCAGACCTTGAATTTGGAGGTGGTACACACAAAATGGGGATAAGTTAAGGAGTCAAAGCCTGGGGTTCAACTCCAAGCTGTGCAACTTATGAGCCATGTAACCTTGAATAAGTCAGCTACAGGATAAGGAATCTGTTTCATTTTCTTGGCAACGGGAAGGCAAGCAATGTCCCTGTCCCAGGTTCCTTTGGAACTTAGTGCTAGTTCAGCCTTGTGACTTGAGCTTCCGGTGCCCCAAACATTTTCATCTAACGCCTCCTGTTACCTACACCCCAGCCAGATCAGGTCTGGCTTAGGTCCCAGATTCCTAACACCTGCGGTGACTTTTGCTTCTTTCTCCCATCGGCACATCTGTCCTTTCCCGCCCTCCCCCCCCTGCCCTTGGCACAGATGAAGTGTTCCCTCAAGCACTATTGGAGCAGTCCAAAGCCCTGGAGCTGCAGGGTGTGAGGGCAGCAGAGGCTGGGGACTTCAGAACAGCCCTGGAGAGGTTTGGCCAAGCCATCAGCCTGCTGCCTGAGCGGGCCTCAGCCTACAACAACCGAGCTCAGGCCCGGAGACTCCAGGGAGATGTGGCAGGTAAGGATAGATGCCCAGGGGTCCTGGATGCATAGACCAGGGATAAATGGTGGTGGGCTGGAACAAACCCCTCCAGAACCTGCGTTCTTACCTATAAGAAATATATTATGGGTCCTGCTAATTCTTGGGACTATTGAGAAAGCTGGACGAGACCGCGTTCAGTTTATTTATTTAATAACCATTTAATGAGAGACTACTACTGTAGCAGTGGGCTAGGTACAAATAACAGAAAGATTAAAAATATGTTACTTAGAGCAATTATTATATGCCAGGCACTGAGCACGTCACATGTGAATTATAGTAGCTCATTTAATCCTGACAATTTACCTACAGGGCATGTACTGTTGTTATGTCCATTTTACTAATGAAGCATGGAGGTTAAGTGATTTGCTGCTCTGATGGCTAAGAAGTGGCAGGGCTGGGATTTGAATGAAGTGGGAGGGCGCCAAAGTGTGTGCTTTTAATCCCCATGTAATACTGCTTCTCAAGAAGCCCATGGTCTAGGGGGTAGGACAGACATACAATTCTTATACCAGCATAACAAGTTTGAGAAGGGTCAGCATGGGATCTGTTGCTGAGGAATCTTCAAGGGTAAGTAGGAGTTGAAGGGTAAGCAGAAGTTAGGTGGAAGAGGGGAGGGCGTGGGAGAAAGACTAGAGATTCAGAAGGCATAAAGAGGTATAGGGACGGTCTCCCTGGTGGCTTAAAGGGTTGAGTCTCAGCCTGCCTATGAAGCTATCCACACACTGCAGCACGAGTTCAATCCCCAGCCAGGGAGCTTCCTACATGGCACAGCAGACCTCTCCTGTCTCACCCACTGCTCCCCTCAGCAGTGTACTTCAGTAGATCTGCCTGCTATGCTCCCCACTCTTGTCTCTGGTGAATCCTCTCACCAACCCACGCCTCTGGCCTGCACCTCAGCTCTTGTATGCATAAATGGATAATTTTTTTTTTTTTAAAGGGGTATAGGGAAAGTCAGATGTGCAGGCTGGCTGGGGGAGAGAGTGAGGGAAAGATGGAGGAGAGCCTGGAGAAACATTAGGAGACAGAAGGGGAAGGTGGGAATGTGAGGTTGAGATTTAGACTTTGTCATGATGACATGGGGAATCACTGAAGAGTTTTAACTGGGAGTGACTGAGTCAGATCTGCTACGATCAGGCTACTCTGGCTGGAATGAGAACAATGGGACAGTGAGGGCCACCCATTGGACCAGAGAGGAGGCTGATGCAAAGGTGTAAACTACAGAGGCCAAGTAGGGAACTGTTGGGAGTAGTGATGGCAGTGGTGCTCTGGGGCCAAGAAAGCCAGGCTGGGGAGTCTGGACTCCCCCCTGGGAACAGTGAGGAGTCCCAAAAGGCCCATTTCTGTGTCTTTCTGAAACTGGCTTTGGGAGGATCATGAAGGCCACTGGGGACAGCCAGCCTGCTGACCAAAAAGAGAAGTACAGAAGCGATTCCTTCAGCTCATCTGGGGGAAAGCAAGGCACACACTCAGTTGCTGGATGGAGCAGGATTGCTGTTGGCTTCTGAGGATCAAATACACAGGAGCGGGACAGGAAAGCTAAACCTTGCTCTAGAATGATGCTGGAGTGCCCCAAGTGTGCCAATAGGCTCTGTAGAGACTTAGAGAACCTAAGTGAATTGAGAGCCCAGAAGAAATGCAGCTGGTAAGACCCTTCAGCAGATTGCTGCCTGGGCTGAGGTCAGAGTTCTGATGCACAACCCACTTATTTTATGAGAACGATAAAAATTAAAATGGTGCAGGTCACCTCTGGTTCCAGATCCCCTTCAAAGAACATTATATACAAAATAAAGAAGATTATGGACACACACAAGGCAGCCAATAGGGAAAACAGGTGAGAAGCTGCACACAAGGCAAAAGGAGAGAAAAGCTTTCAAAAGGAAGAGAAATTAACTTTATTATATTTGTTAAGAAATACCTGCCCATTCATTGTATTTTTTTTCACTCTGCGATTCAGAGTTGAAACATGGTAGCTATTTCATAACGTATGCCCGCAAATGGGCCAGATAAATGAACACAGGGACCATTCAAAATCCTCCCAGCAATCTCCATGCTTTGGAGTACTAGACGGTGGAAAATGAGACTAGATGAGACCTGGGCTTGAGCAGCAGCATTGCCACTAGCCGCTGTGCGGGCCAGGGCAAGTTCTGTCAATCCCTCCAGTCTTGTCTAAGGAGTGGGAATAACAATACCCACCTTGAGGATCAGGAGCAGGCGGGATGGAAATGACCCAGCCTCAGAGCCACAACTCTAACCCCGATTCCGCGCTGGCCAGTGCTGGCCGCGGCTCTGACCCGCCTGCCCTTGCGTCCCGCAGGCGCCCTGGAGGATCTGGAGCGCGCGCTGGTGCTGAGCGGCGGCCGGGGCCGCGCCGCCCGCCAGGGCTTCGTGCAGCGCGGGCTCCTGGCGCGGCTGCAAGGCCGGGACGACGACGCCCGTAGGGACTTCGAGCGGGCGGCGCGGCTGGGCAGCCCCTTCGCGCGGCGCCAGCTGGTGCTGCTCAACCCGTACGCCGCGCTGTGCAACCGCATGCTGGCCGACATGATGGGGCAGCTGCGCAGCCCCCGCAACGGGCGCTGAGCTAGGGAGGGCGGGCCCTGAACCAATAAAGCTGCTCGGCTTCCACCGACTCGCGCCTGTGTCTGGTCCAGCGCGCCGTCCCAGCAGGTGAAGAAGAGGCGGGGCGTTCTCCCCCGGCCCCGCGCGGGAAGCTGCGCGCGCCAACGCGATGACCCCGGCCCACCTGGCCGCGGGGCAGAGGTCCCTCGGGCGCGAGTCGGACGTTGATTGGCCCTGTCTGGCGCAGCCCCGCCCTCGCGTGGACTGCAGTGCTCATCAGACCTGAGCAGTTGCTCTGACTGTGCTCGCGGAGGGAGCCAGGTGAGCCGCCCCTGGAGGTCGGGGCTGGGGTCCTTCGCGACCGCCGCCTCCAGGCCCTTCCCGGCAAGAGCAAGCAGGAGGGCGTTGGGCGAGACACTTGGGAGGATTCGTGGGGCCGGAGAGAAACAGGTACGGGGAAAGGCCGGATCCTTTGGGGAGGGGGCGCATCCTGCAGGGGAGCAACTGCAGGTGTGTGTCCGTGGCCTTGTGACCGTGTTTGGTGCGGGCTGCGCCGCTGCTCTTCTCTGGGTTACGGGTGTGAGCCTGTTTGTGCCCCTGGAGTCTGTTAAGTTTTGCGCCCGCGGGGCGCAGGTACGTGATGGGTGGATTTGGTCTTTGGGTTGGGCTGTTTACGTCTTGCCGCCGTTGCTCAGCTTACATTTGTGTTGTTGTGCACTGTTCTTTTTGTTTCTGGAGAGTAACCCCCTGGGAAAATTATTAGGCTTGTTGTTCTCACCTGGCTAACATCAAGGTCCAACACCCTTCTCTCAGAAGCGTAGGCCCCTGGCCTGGGGCAGCCATGGCACTACCTGCAGGCCCAGCTACCCTCCCTCAAACACTGCTGCTCCTGCTAACCCTTCTGAGCTCAGGTATGTCCCTGTTCATCCCTTGGCCAGACATTTCAGGGGTCCATACCCTCTCTTCCCTCCTTGCCAGCTTCTGGATACCCACTTTAGACCCCAGGCACCAGAACTGGGTTTTCCCTGCCCACCTACTCAAAGTCCAGCGAGGTCTTCAGTCACTTGGCCAGCTGCCCTTATAAATGGACCTCATCCAGGTCATAGAACAGTACTGACCCTCCCCAAGACCTTCCCAAAACCCCTTGCTGTGTTCCAGGTTGGGGGGAGTTGGCTCCACAAATTGATGGTCAGACCTGGGCTGAGCGTGCACTTCGGGAGAATGAACGCCATGCCTTCACCTGCCGGGTAGCAGGGGGGCCTGGCACCCCCCGACTGGCCTGGTACCTGGATGGACAACTGCAGGAGGCCAGCACCTCAAGATTGCTGAATGTGGGCGGAGATGCCTTCTCTGGAGGAACCAGCACTTTCACTGTCACTGCCCAGCGGGCCCAGCATGAGCTCAACTGCTCCATGCAGGACTCGGGCAGTGGCCGATCAGCCAACGCCTCTGTCATCCTCAATGTTCAATGTGAGTACCTGGGGTGGTCAGGTAGAGGGGTTCCCTGCACGGGGACCCCAAGCAGTCACTGGGCAGGTGGTCCAACTGGATATTTAACAAACACTTAAGTACTTTGCAAACATGAACTCACTTTATCCTCACAGTAATCCTATGAGGTAATGACTATTATTAACCCCTTTTTACAAATGAGCAAAATGAGGCATGAGGCATGGTTTAAGCAGCCTCCCCGAAGTCACTCATACAGCTGGTAAGTAGCAGAGCCAGATTCAAATCCAGGTATTTTGCCTCAGATGTTTATATATTTTTTGTTGTTGTTGTTTATCAGTCATTATTTCTTTATTTCAGTTACATATTTCCAGAGTAACTAGTCACTGGATGGCTTCTTGCTGTTGTGATACAAAAGTGCAACAAAGCCCCTTTGTTCAAGAAAATTATAAATGAATAGGGACGTGTTTATATTCTTAGTGACTATGAAATTCTGCCTCTCTGGCAAACCCAGCCAGCCTGTTTCCCAGTGCCCCCTCTCAGAGGCGGTCTAGGCTCCTGGCTCCCTTCTGGGTTTGGAAAGAAAGATTAAGGAATTTGGGGGGCTCTGGTGAGAGTGTATTGGCCTCTGCTTTGTAACAGTTAAGCCGGAGATTGCCCAGGTTGGCGCCAAGTACCAGGAATCTCAGGACCCAGGCCTCCTGGTTGTCCTTTTTGCCCTGGTGCGTGCCAACCCACCTGCCAATGTCACCTGGATTGACCAGGATGGGCCAGTGACTGTCAACGCCTCCGACTTCCTGGTGTTGGATGCCCAGAACTACCCCTGGCTTACCAACCACACTGTGCAGCTGCAGCTCCGCAGCCTGGCACACAACCTCTCCGTGGTGGCCACTAATGATGTGGGTGTCACCAGTGCCTCGCTTCCAGCCGCAGGTGAGCTCCGCCAGTACCTGGCCCAAGCAAAGATTCAGGTGGGCGGGGATTACTGTACAGAAATGGGAGGGCTTGTCCATTGGGTAGTCTTGTGAACAAAGTGTCCTCTGCCACCCTGGGCAAGGACAGAAAAGTACTTGTGGTATCTCAGAGTTGGGGACCCTGCCCCTTTGGGACCTAACCAGAGAACACCCTGCAGGGCTCCTGGCCACTCGGGTGGAAGTGCCACTCTTGGGCATCGTTGTGGCTGGAGGGCTCGCCCTGGGCACCCTTGTGGGGTTCAGTACCTTGGTGGCCTGCCTGGTCTGCAGAAAAGAGAAGAAGACCAAAGGTAGGGCCAAAGTCTTAAGGGACAGAGGGTAGTTGAGGGGGGAATGTGTGAAGTCAGGGGGTGGGCAGTGAGTAGAGCTGGGCAGAACAAGTCATCTCTGACAAGTAGAACAGGTCTCCCAGGTGTGGGACTATTGCCTTGCAGGTAGCAGAGGCACCGGGAACCCAGTCTCTGGCCCCAGAGCCAGGGCCAGGCATTTGAGGGCCCCCTTGCCTGAGGGTCTGGCTCTGAACGGGCAGGGGGCAGAGCCCAGAGTGGGTGGGCACACAGAACAGCACTGTGGTTTCTTTCTCCCCAGGCCCCTCCCGGCGTCCATCTCTGATCTCTAGGTAACTCTTCCTGGGGCTCAGTGGATGGGGCTGAACCAAGGTGCAGCATGGGGACAGGTGGAAACTTGGGGCTTCCAGTAGTCTTGGAATGGCCCAAGCAGGAATCTGTACTTGCTGGATGGAGCCAGGGTGTATCCCAGGCTTTGTTGCCCCGTAGTGACTCCAATAACCTGAAACTCAACAATGTGCGCTTGCCACGGGAGAACATGTCCCTCCCGTCCAACCTGCAGCTCAACGACCTCACTCCGGATTTCAGAGGTACATCCGAGACCCTCTGTTTGACCCTACTTTATCTGTGAGGTGCTTCTGAGAAAAAGTGAGACCTGGTACTTCAGAGGGGAGAGGCCCCTCAGGCTCACTCCCCATCCCTGGACACCACCCTTTTGCCACCCAGCAGGGAAACCAGCAGACCAGCAGATGGTTCGCAACAACAGCCGGCCAGAGCTTCTGGACCCAGAGCCCGGCGGCCTCCTCACCAGCCGAGGTACTGGCAAAGAGCTGTCACCCTCTTCCTCTGCTCCCCAGTCCTGTGCTTATGCTTCTTGGTCCCCAACGGGCAAAGAGGGACCTCCCAGCTTCCGAAGAATGAGGGTTCCTGAGGCTCCTGGGTATCTTTGATCCCGCAGGCTTCATCCGTCTTCCCATGCTGGGCTACATCTATCGCGTGTCCAGTGTGAGCAGTGACGAGATCTGGCTCTGAGCCAAGGGCAAGATGGAAGGTGTCTTCTTGGCCCCTCCGCCTTCTCCAAGGCATCCTTTGCCTGGCCACATTGCCACTGCCACTTCTGCTTGCCCTCCTGGCCAGGGTGCTCTCAGTCAGCTACAGGATGCATTTCCCTGGGATCTGATCCTCAGGGGCACAAGGATCCTTGGCAAACTGCCAGCTGCACCTAAGCCCCTCATTCTAACTCAGGTTGTTGGGGGCCTGCACGCGAGGCAGTTGGAGCACTTTGGCCAGGTGTGTTTGGTGGCCACCCAGCAGCTGAGGGTGGCACGGCCCTGGTGGCATGGGCTTCTCTTGCCCCACAGCGTTCGTTACTCTAAGCACCTTGTACAGCAGGCTTAGGGACATGCCTGATGGGGGACAGGCAGGGCCCTGCACGTCTTGGATTTCCTTCCCATGCTATGCAGCTCTGTTCCCTCAGGGAAACTAAGGTCCCTGCTAACCATAGAGAACCAAACTGCCCTTTGCACATGACAAGCCCTGGCCTAGGGGCACTGGCCAAGCTCAGATTATCCCTCTTGCTGCATCTCTCTCTGCCTCCTGTGTCCCCACCGCCTCTTGGGCATCATAGGTTATACACTGGACTTTTTCCCTGGGCACTAGACTCCCCATCGGCTTGGCACCTAATGGTGCCAATGCCTGATAATAGCACAAGTTGGGAGGCAAACAGTGAGATGAGAAGTCTGGTGGCACCCAGGACAGCATGTAGCTAAGCATCTTTTCCTTGCAATGTTAGCACTTTAAGCACATCCCCTGGGGAGGGGGTGAGCGAGGGCCACGGGGCCCGCTGTGGCTTCCCCAAGTCTGGCCTTCCTGGACTCACTGTGCCGGCTCTGAGCCTTCAGGGTTGATGGTTTCCCTTTTCAATATGTTTCCCCACCTTGGGATCCCAGCCCTCACCAACCCTAACTACCCCACCCCTCTGTTCTATAGGGGATGCTCTAGTGGCACTTAACAGTGCCCGAAGCTTTAGGGGGACATGGAGAAAGGGGGGGGACCACATACCCCACAACAACCTAAGACACTTTAAAAAGCAACATGGAAATGACTGGAAATTGGAAATTAATACAGTGCAGAGTCTATTTTTCCCTTGTTGACAACTTGTTTTATAATTTTTTTCAAGTTATGTTACTGCCTAAGACAGTGGTAAGCACATAGTAAATCAAATAAACTCGACTGGGTGAATGTTACATGTCCATGTCTTCCTGTGTATGTTTTTAAAGTGAAAATCTTTAAATGACAGAGAGAAAATAGAGCAAGCACCTGTATACCCACCAACCAATGCTGTTAATTTTAACCTTCTACCCTATTTGCTTCTGATCTCTTATTTTAATATTTCATGACACTGTCTCCAGTGGCAGGGCTGGCATTTTCTATTTCTGGAATGGCAGGTGAGGATCACAGCTATACTGACCCTCACTTGTCTGTATCACTTGGCATACCCTTCCCCTCTCAAGACTAAGCCACACTGAACTCCTTTGTCCTGACCAGGGTACAGAAGACTCAGACTAGAATGATTTTCAAAAAAAAGCTTTTTTTTTTTTAAATAAGTTTTCTCCTTTTATTTTTTTCCCCAAAGATTATTTATTTTTGCATATAAGAATTGGGGTGCAGACCAGAGGTGCAGGGGGTGAGAGGATTCACCAGCATCAGTGGAGAGCAGAGCAGGTGGATTTACTGAAATACACTGCTGAGGGGGGCAGCAGGCAAGACAAGAGGTCTGCTGAGCCATGTATGGGTTAGATCTCTAACCCATAGAGATCAAACTCAGGCCATCGCAATGGGCTGTCACAATGATAGCGCCGAGACTTAACTCCTAGGCCACCAGGGAGGCCCCAGAAAAGCTTTCTGAGGGGTGATGAGAGGAAAAGAAATAGGATGTGATTTGTGAGGACAGATTTATATTCTATATTTTCTTTTTTAAGATTTTTATTATTTTTTCATACAAGCTGGGGTGCAGGCCAGAGGTATGGGGTGGTGAGAGGGTTCACCAGAGACAGAGTGGGGAGCAGAACAGGCAGACTAAATGAAATACACTGCTGAGGGGAGCAGTGGGCGAGGCAGGAGAGGTCTGCGGCACCATGTGGGAATCTCCCTGGCAGGGCACTGAACTCACGCTGCAGCCGCCGACAGCTCCACGGCACTGCGTTCAACCCGTTGTACCACCAGGGAGGCCCTATATTCTATATTTTCTTAAATAACAGATTGGCTTGGTTTGCATACCTTTGGGTTTTCTGGCCCCTGTTCTGTCTTGAGTACTTTTCTCCATAGGAGCAGCTAAGGCTGCCCTTGCCTCCTAAAGAGGACTTGGTTCCGGCCCCTATGATTTTGCATGTAAGTTCCTTCAAGGCTTCAGAACTTTAAGGAGCCAGGGTGCCTTGCCGTCATTTCTGTTGAGTCTCATCCAGTGCCCCTAGGGAGGTCCTGGAGTCCCTTCCTTCATGGTCTTTCGGTCAGACTACAAACCCTGCACCCCTCTCAGGTGCATTCTAGGTCTTACTGTAGCAGAAAAGTCTGCTCTTCCTGGCAATTCTCCCACCTTAGTGTTTGCTAAGGACTAGACTTGCAAATTCCATCAAATTCTAACATGGATGAACCTTGAAAACACTGAGAGAAGCTATACCCAAGACATGTATGATTCCATTTACATGATGAATAAGCAAATGCCCTGAATAAGCAAATCTACAGACAGTAGGTTAGGTAGGGATTGTCAGAGACCGAGGAGTGACAAATGGGGAGAGACTGCAACTGGATATGGAGTTTCTTTTTGGGATAATGAAAATGTTCTAGAATGAGCAGTGATTAGTGCACAACTTTATGTAACAAAACCCACTAAATTATATACTTTGCAATATACAATTCATGATACATGAATTATAGTTCAATAAAACTAGTTAGAAAATCAAACTGATTTGTACATTTCCCTCTATAGATTTCATCTGATAAAAGAACCACTAATAAACATTAAACGCACATGCATGCTGAAGTGTTTAGGGGTTAAGTGCAACATACTTTGAAATTTATCAAAAAATAAAATGAATTAATGACAGCACAGAGGAATGGATATGGGTAAAGCAAATTTAGCAAAATAGTAGTTGTAGAATTTAGGTGGTGGGTATATAGGATTCACTGTATAGTTTTTCTAAAATTCTTTTGACAATTTTCATAATAAAATTAGGGGAGCATCCTTGATCTAGTTCCTTCTTAGATATTGCTGAAATCTTTTTGATCTACGGATCATGAAATTTTCAAGCATTACTAATGCCCTTTACCTGGCAGTTCTCTTTCTCTGGGGGGAAAAACATCTATTTTTAATACACTTCTGTCACCTAATCTTTGCGCTTTACCCTCCAAAAATAGGCAGGTTGCTTGTTTACTTTCCACTTAAATGATCTACCCATTTCTCCACAATAGGCAGGTCTGGAGATAGACAAGCAGGTCTCCTGTAACAGAGGCAGCACTGACAAATGAGAGAACCCTAGAAAAGTTAAGTTCTGAGAGAAAAGGGATTCCCTTCTGCTGCCAACCTCAGAGGACAGGGGTCTGATTGATTTCACATCGCTGGTTTGCTTAAACTGCTATCCCCTTAAGCCTGTTACTAAGCCAGGTTCCTTATCTCTACCTTAAGCTCCATCAGCCTTGTCTTTTATATTATCTAATAGTAGGATAACTTGAAAGAGTATTTTATTTATAAAAATCTTGTCAACTAAGTTTAAGAGAAAAGAATTTTATTACTATATGAGATCATCTGTTAAGCTTTCCTTCCAATCTTGCATCCTGAGATCCCCAAAATTCTAATTCCTCTAACCCAAATCCCCAGTGGCAGTGATGCATTACTGCCTAGGGAAGGAA
This sequence comes from Scalopus aquaticus, assembly GCA_004024925.1. Classification (NCBI taxonomy): domain Eukaryota; kingdom Metazoa; phylum Chordata; class Mammalia; order Eulipotyphla; family Talpidae; genus Scalopus; species Scalopus aquaticus. The sequence goes on from PVIJ01002948.1 coordinate 89,338, forward strand.
ATCTGAGCTATATAGCAACAGTTTAGCAAGTACGTGCAGTGCTTTCTGGCAGAGAGGTTTGCAGGACATCCACTGTCCCTGAGTCAAACTGTGGCACTGGCAAGGATGCCATCTGGCTATCTTCAGCTGGAGTAAGAAGCCAGCTCAGCCTTGAAATGGTGTGACCAGGAAGGCGTCTCAGCTGAAGGTTAATGTCTCTGCATCTCCAGCTTGGGAGGTGGAATTGGAGGGAGGAGTAAATGCTTTTTTGCCTTCAGCTAGAGCTTTAAAATGCTGTGAAGGAAGAGAGGGAACATGGAGTATTTAGGATACACCAGTTGCTATTTTTTGGAAAAACCAACCTCCTTACCTTCCTTTACCTTCTAATCCTAGTTCCCAAACAATTTGTTGGTGTTTGTTTTCTTTGAAAAATAGCTAGAAATTTGCCCCACTTTCTTAAAAAATAAACCCCCCTTTTTTTTTAACTTCTTTCTTCCTGCTTCTATTCATTAGGCACCAGGTTCTGTAAGAATTAGTCTCCTCTGAGATCCTTGCCAAGGCTTGCTAAGACCCACATGTTTTCTACTCCCTTCCTTTAAAAGGGCTGTTTTGCTGCTCTCTTAATTATGGGGAAAGGTAACTGGCAGAGACAGCTCAGGATAGTGGAGAGACAGGGACCCTCTTTCAGCTAAGCTGTCTCTGATGCTCTTACCTGGGAGTTTTTGAATTCTGAGTAGAGGGAAAAGAGCAAGTGGAGGGACTGAATCCGACTCTTGTAGATAGGGATGTCTAAAATGGCTGAAAGGAAGAACAAGCATGAGCAGAAACAAAACCCTGGGAATTTTGGCACTTCTGTTTAGGATAGCCACTTCTCCTAGATGTGTTAACATGACTTTGGGGGTTAAATACCCAAATGCCATCTTAGCACAACTCACTAAAAGTGACAGCTATGACTGAAGATGCTATCACCTCAGAGTAAACATGCCTTTTCAAAAGCCCATAGTGTATCTATCCAGAGATAGGGACAAGGAAAGGATGAAAGAGCTTACCACAGATCATGTCGATGTACTCTTCCAGGCTGCAATCAATCTCTGCGGTGGGCAGGCTCACCTGGAAGGGGCATAGGAGGGACCAAAGTCAAAAGGCTGAATTTTTAAGTGCTCTCAGCACCACTCTCTCTCTGAAGGAAAAGAGCTCCTAGCATAAAGCGCCTTAGTGACTGAATTGTGTTTTCCCCCATAACTGATATGCTGAAATGCTAAACCAGAGTACCTCAGAATGTGACTGTACTTGTAGATAATCTCAAAAGAGATAATTAAGTTAAAATGAAGTCATTAGGGTGGGCCCTAATCCAGTAACACTGGTATCCTTCTAAGAGGAGGAAATTAACACAGAGAAGACCATGTGAAGACACAGAGAGAAGATGGCCAAGGAGAAAAGCCTTGGAAGAAAACAACTTTGCCAATCACTTGATCTCAGATTTCCAGCCTCCAAAACTGTGAGAAAATAAATTCCTGTGGTTTAAGCTGCCCAGTCTGTGGTACTTAGTTATGGTAGTCCCAGCAAATAATACAACATGCTTTTTTTTTTCCTTCTCTGATCAGTAACATGGAACTGGTCATACTCGTAAAACTAGAGGAGCAGTAGATCTAAAAAGACCGAAACATTTTATGAGTAAAATATAAAGCCATGCTGTATCCCTGCGAGTGTCTGTGGAGAAGAAACTGGCCCCAGGCTATGGCCAAGTGTTTACAGTTGCTTGGTGTGAGGATGCATGGCAGTCCTGGGACACCTCAGGAAGAGAAAAAATAGATCATCACAGATGACAGGCTCAAGAGCTAAACAAGTTCAAAAACAGCAGGTTTCTTAAAATTTATTTTCTTTTTACAAAAATCAGAGTTCATAGAGTTCTGCAATTTGCTGTTTTTCACTTAATGTGGTATCATTGATATGTCTCCACAGCACTGTACTTTACAGCATTTCCCTGAATGGAGGTACTAAAGATTATCTATTCAATCCCCTAGTCAGCTATTTTTCCTCAGCTGCAGCTTCAAAATGCTGTGAGGAAAGGGATTGTCTTCAAATTCTTTGCTTCTACAATTCCTTGATAAACATGTACAAAAAACTTTTCATATGAAGAAATGTGCCCTCAGCCTGCCCTACCCTGCCCAAGCCAATCTCTCCTGTATTTTCAGTAGGGAGAGGAGAAACAAAAAACTAATATAGAGTAAGGTTAGTATGTAAGAAGATAAGTATGCAGAAATAGCAAGGAAAGAGGATAGGGAAAAGGTGGAGGCTGACATTGATTTTAAATATGATAGCCAGGAAAGACCTGTTTGTTAATCATCTTTGCTTAGTTTTCTTGATATATAACATTCTGTGTCTGGAGAGTAATCTCTGTGTGTGTGTGTGTGTGTGTGTGTGTGTGTGTGTGTGTGTGTGTGTGTGTGTCTGGAGAGTAATCTTTGTGTGTGTGTGTGTGTGTGTGTGTGTGTTTATATATGTAGACGTGTGTATATATGTTATCATTTTTCTTGGTCTACCACTCTTTGATTATAGGAAATTACTATTTTTTAATTCTGTGAGTCAAAACTGTCACATTTTCTCCATTAAGGTTTTCTTTTTGGTTTTAATTTTTGCATAGAAAAACTGGGGTATAGGCCAGAGGTGCAGGGGATGAGAGGATTCACTAGACAATGTGGAGCAGAACAGACAGACTGAAATAACACTGCTGAGGGGAGCAGCAGATGACAGGAGAGGTCTGATGCACCAATGTGGGTCAGCTCCCTGGCCAGGGATTGAACTTAGGCCATAGCAGTGAATAGCACTGACCTTAATCCCGAGGCCACCAGGGAGGCCCTCAAGTTTCTTATTATTCTGAAAGACACCTAACCCTTCTAACATTATTATTTCTCCTAGTTGGGGTGCCGTGGTGGTGGGAGAACTGTGGGGACCACACCTGAGGGGAGAGACCAATTACTGTCCAAAAATGAACAATGATGTAAGAAAAGAGAAAAAAAAAAAAGCAATCAGGAGAGTGGTTATGTTTAAAGCTGGGAGCCTGGCAGGACTTCCAGGTTACTAGTAATGCTGTTTTCTTGATCTGATGTGCTGATTATATACGTGTTCAGTTGGTGAAAATTAACAAATGGTGTGTATAACTATGTGATTGTACATTATACTTGAATTAAAAGTTAACAGCAATACAGGAAGAGGGAAAACACTGGGACTTCAAGAGTGAATATCATTCTTAGCTCCTGCTATCGCCCACTCACCTTGCCCAAAAGCTCTTCAAACTCTGGGGACCATTCTTGCATCAGTGTGTCAATATCAGGCATGGGCCTAAAAGTGCAGAGGTAAACGTGATGAGAAATACGGGCTGATGCTCAGCAAACTGCTGGTCAGGATATTCTAGGATGAAAGGAGGTTCTCAATCTGGTACATCAGGACTGCAGGAAGCTAGCCTGGGCAAACCGAATTTACTCAGAGACTGTGTTCGGAAGAGTCAATTAAGTAATGATCCCAGATAAATCACAATTTTTATCTCTGCAATCTTAGCTGGTAGCTGCCAGAGCCCACAGGACATCAGATTGATCAAATATGTCCCCGCCTTTGGGTTCTCTTCTCAGAAGCAATGCCGGTGAACGTTACCCTGGGCCTGAGGGTGAAGAACGTGGTATCTCCTACCTGGTATAGTGCACAGTTGCTGGAGGCTTAGAACGGTGTAACTCAGAGATGCTCTCAATCCATGTGTCAATGGCTTTGGGATTCTTTTCTGCATCTTCCAGGCTCTTTACTTTCATATGTTGCTAGACAAACAAGGGGAAAGCCTGGCTGATGACACTGAGATAACGCTTTTGTTTTTCAGGGATCATATTGCTGCTATTTCATATACAAGGTAGATGATAAAAAGATAAGCCTGACAGCAGCCAAATGAAGACCATAGGACATCCTGATGAAATTTCCTGGAGCCATGGGATGGAGGCAGGTCAACAGGATAGAAATGAACATAGTGAGACACCATTTCATACCTACTGGGATGATAATAAGATAATAAGGACTGACAATATAAGTGAGGATGAGGGGAGAAACTGAACTCCCATTCACAGCTGGTGGGATTGTAAAATGGTTTAGTTACGTTGGAAAACAGTTTGGCAGTTCCTTAAAATGTCAGTTCCCATATGGATGAGTATCCCCCTCCTGCATATGGAGCCAAGAGAAATAATGTATGTCCATGTAAAACTTGTACATGACTATTCATGACATAATAATAGGGGAAACAGCAACAACTGGCCAGTTGATAAGCAAAATGTGGTATGTTCATACCATTCTGTATTATTCCGTCATTAAAAAAAGGAATAACAGAGTCTCCGTGGTAGCCTAGGGGTTAAGTCTCAGTGCTCTCACTTCAAGGCCTGAGTTCAATCCCCGGCCAGGGAGCTAACCCACATGGCACAGCAGACCTTTCCTGTCTCATCTGCTGCACACCCTTAGCACTGTATTTCAGGAGATCTGCCTGTACTTCCCCCCACTCTGTCTCTAGTGAATCCTCTCACCCCTTGCACCTCTGGCCTACACCCCAGTTCTTATTTGTGAAATTAAAGGGGGGAAAAAAAAGGAAGGACATAGTTAGCAGGGCCGGGGAGCACAGGGAATGAAGAGACAACTAATGGGGGTTTTTTGAATAATGAAAATGTTTTTAAATTAGATAGTGGTGACGGTTAGACAACTCTGGAAACATAACAAAAATCATTGAACTGTACAGTTTAAAACTGTTATTTGAAAAATAAGGCTAAAAAAAATAGCTGATCTGAAACTAAGCCATCTCTTTTGATAGTAAGTCAACTGTACAAACAGCAGCAAGGCCTCCACTCAGCCTGCTTCAGTTGAGGCCTGTAATAGGCAAGTGTCTTACTGTGATGTTGTGTTGTTTGGAATTCTCTGTTAACCACAGCGAGAGCACAATAGGGTCAGACTGTTTCGTAGAAGGTTCATCTAATACCAACAGGCCAAGGTTGTCAGGTTTTCCATCAGGACGTGGGACCTGGTTAAAGGAAAGGCAAGAAAGCAGAGAAAAAAATGGAGGAACATAAAAAGGCCACACTCGTTTCTAACAAGCTGAAGAGGAAGAACGCTTCTGATTTATCGTTATCTATTACATTAAAAAGAATGCTTGTACATCATGCATATACTAAAATACTATCTAGAAAGAAAGACATGGTCTATAAGACCTTAATTAAATATGAAGTTGAAGTTGTGGATATTTTAGGAGGCAAGTAGATGATAAATTTTAATATATGTGATAATCAACTATTAATAGCAATGGATATAGTTTGGAGTAGAGAGCAATATTATGAACTCCAATGAAATGAAGAACATTTATAAGGTAGTCAGGGCTACTGAAGGAAATTCATGGACTTGTTAGAATAATAGAGGGGTGGGAAGAAACACCTGAGGAGGTGGTTTTAGGGTTCTCTGTACCTTTAAGAATGCATCAATATCCCCAACAGCTGGGATAAAATCAGGAATGAAAGGTTTCAGTTTGTGGTCCAGGTCAATCAACTGAGGTGTGTACCTAGACAATATTGCCAAGGGAAAGTGGAGACTGTCAAAGAAACTTATTTTTACTATTCGGGCTAAAAGAATCTAGGGAGAATAGCCCTGTTTCAGTCTACAAGTAGGAAAGGGAAAGCTACGGCTGCTGGGATTATGTTGCGAGGTCCTCGTACTCACCTACTGATATACTGGAAGAGCTCCTTAATCTCAGCAGAAACTGGCAAATGCTCATAATCCGCAGGATCATAGGCCCTAGAAAGGAAAACACGGTTCAGCGTGACGGGGGAGGACCGGAAGGGGCTGAGTACTGACCACAGGATACATGACTTTGAAACTAGTTTCTGCCCTGCCCATACCTGGGTGGTTTACAAGGGAGCTTTAAAATTGATTCTAATTACCTCTCATTATCTGGGGCAATGAAGAACAAAGCAACAGAAAAGCGAAAACACGATTTAAAAAAAAAACTTGGAATATGGAAGAAATTGTTTTCCCCTTTCTTTGAGCATTGAGTGATGCCTCATGCTTTTTCATGTCTAGATAGAATTCTACTGACTGGATACACCATCATTTATTTGTTGGGCCTTAGAATCCACTTTCACTAAAACCTATAGAGATGAATCATGACTTATGACCATGGCACCAGGGCTGGAACAGGGTGAGATTTTTAAGCATCATCCAGCAACCTTTTGCCTCAATGTGAGGCTCCTTAAGCACCTATTCTTGACATGTCCAAAAAGGACCTGAGCTAAAACCAGAAATGCTCCTGTGCATATCTGTTTTCCCTGTTAAATGGAAATGCTTTGATACGTATATTAATTTCCTCTTTTCCAGAATGAGAGCTCCTTGAATGCAGAGACCATCTTTCAGATTTACTCAGCAAATCCTTGTGAATTCCCTGAGCCAATAAATGTTTCAGAACACTGCAAGTGACATCACAGGACTCAGTGAGGCAGTGGAGCCAGAAAAGAATAAAAACTCATTATGCTGGGCTTCTGAGACATCCGAAAATCCTAAATAGGCAAGATCCAAATAAATGCTGGAATTTCACTTCTAAGTGATGTCCTACCAGTCCAGGATTTTGAAAGAGGTATTTCCCCCTTGAGCTGACGGCTTTCCTCACCCTTCCAGAGGGGCACCATGCTCTTCGTCATCGTCGTCGTCATCAGAGTCTGTTTCAGATGAGTCATCGTCGTCGTCGTCGTCGTCATCATCATTTTCACTAAATCCCCGTTGAGGCGTCAGCTTCTTCTTCTCCTGATAGTGCAGGATAGGCACAGAAAAGTCTATTAAAGAGCAAATTTAGTGCACCCATGCCCAGGTCTGTCCAAGTGTTCTAACCAATACCCGCCTCCCACCTGGCACCAAATCACACAAAAGAGAAGGTGGCGCTGCCCAGAAGGGGCTCCAGAGCCGACTTCTGCTCCTGCTTAGCTGTAAACTGGATTTCCACTTTCTATAACTATATTATATATTTTCTGGCTGAAGGTTGGGTATAAATTTTATCTAATACATGACTATTTTCCTATTACTTAGGAGATCCTTAGAACTTTACATAAACTCACCTAGTCAGCTTCAAGTCTAAATTTTAGGGTCTTTTGAAGAGGAGGATGGTAACTCTTAATAGCTATTTTGGGAGGAAATGGGGAAAGGTGAAGGGAGAAAAACAAACTAGGGAATCTTAATACTCACAAAGATGACGGAAAGGAATAGTATTTAATTTGCGAGATTGCCCAGAGTAAGCTGCCTGTAACTATCAAAAGAACAAAGTTCATCATCAATCCTGTGCCTGATTTCTGACTAGCAGTTCCAGAGACTATGGTTTTCCTATTCCCATTCAGTGATACTTCTCTGCAATGGGTACCTGACCTATCCATATTTCCCTTCCCTTCCCCCTTAAGTTAAATCAGTAACAAATATATCCCAAGATAAGAACACTTCTATTCTTGGCATTGCAACCTACCTTTCTGAGCTTCTGGTTCTCTATGTACCATCCCACCCTCTCAAGTCCATGAGAAGGGGTCTGGTGGTGCTTGGGGCTTGCAGAGGCAGTTGGGACGGGGTCCATGTCTTTGCCTCTGTGGCCTGGAGCCTGTGGCATGCCCTCACTTAGGACCTGAAGGATGACCAATTGGCCCCCTTTAAAAGTAGGTTTTGGAAGCTTGGTTTCCATATGCCATATGACTTACACTGAGGTTAATAGATGTGTGGTTCTAGTGTTTAAAAGTATTTAACATTTCTTTAACAGTAAGGCAGCTACTGCACATAAAATCGTGACACAGAACAAGACATCAAAAACTGCTTTTGCTCATTTTTCTCTAAGAACAACACAGATTTGTTAAATATAATATATCTGAATTCTGTAATATATGTGAAAGCTGGCAAAAAAATTGCAGAGTTTATTCAATGACTGTACTTTACTAGTATACAACTGATAAGACCTTCCTATAGTGTTCTTTCCTAATTCAAAATTTGTTAGAATTATATTTGGTCACATGGGAAACAGGTTTGCAAAGGAGACTTTTTAGGAATATTATCAATTTAAATATTATTTAAAAATAGATCCTCTCTACTGACAGACACTGGGAACATGCCAAATTAGAAAGAAAAATGAGCCTTGAGTATTGACAAAGTATGATAAAGCCTAAAAAATTTAGGCGCCTCGCTGGTGGTGTAGGGGTTAAGATTCAGTGCTATCTGCTATCACAGCTGTGGCCTGAGTTTGATCCCTAGGCAGGAAATTAACCCACATATGGCGCGGCAGACCTCTCCCGTGTCCCCCTCTTTTCCCCTTAGCAGTGTATTTCAATACATCCACCTGTTCTGCTCCCTGCTCTGTCTTTGGTGAATCCTCCCACCCCCTGCACCTCTGGCCTATACCCCAGTTCTTCTATGCATAAATTAATCTTTTTAAAAATATTAAAAATTTAGGGTGACTAAAAAATTAGGAGGTCAATTTAGGAAAATTATTCACTTTTCTTTTGTCTGCTTCTTAAAAGCTGTACTTGCAAAATCCTTGATCTAAAACAAAGGATACCACAGTAAAATGCTTTTAAAAATTGCTTTGTAAGATCTTAGAACAGTGCACTTATCACAAAGAAGGGCTACCCTAGGCCTGCTATAAAAACCAGCCTATATGACATGAGCGCTTTCTGCATTAATTCAAATATTCTTCTTCACCACAGTTCTCAAAGTTCCTGTTCTTGAAGAACAATTAAAATGTGACCAGTGGCTCATGTGTTCAGGTTAAACACAATGGCTGTTAGGCAGAGTGCGCTGCGGCTGTAAAGACCCGGCTGACCAGACCGGTAGGCATCTTTCCAACTTTCTTTGAGCAACAGTGATTCTAACTTTCTTTTAGAAACAGTGTTAGAAACAACAAGAAAGTGATTTCTGGGCCTTAAGATTTTAAAATCAAAGTCTCTTTCACAAAATATTGGCAGTATCACAAGTGTTGACAATGAACGAAATGCTGAGGTCAATAATTCCAAATGTTTTTATCCTAAGAATTACTTGGCGTGCTTGCTAAAAAGAGGTTATCAGCTTTTTACCTTCACAATTCTGATTCAGTAGTTTTGTTGGGGACTGAGAATCTGTACTTGTAATAAAACACCCCAGTGATTCATATGATCAGTGAAGTCTGCAAAATACTGGCCTACATTATGTGAAATTCTTCACCAAAAAGTCAGACATAGTACTAAGCTTTATTCCTTAGGAAATAAGGAACTTTCCTAAGGAAAAGTTAAAATCTTAAGGCACTTTGCTTTTGATTTTCCTCCATGAACTCAGGTACCTAACCACTAGAGGTGAGTACTCAAGAAATGTTTACTGCTCAACTGGTGTCATCTCTAACTACTAAAAACTCAAAGCAGAAATTTCATATTATACTGTACCTTGTTATTTTCTTCTTCATACTCATCACTGCTGTTATCTGCCATAGTCTTGTTAGGCAGATTGGCAGAACGAGGAGGTCCTTAGAGGAAAAGTTTTCCCTTTAGGTTATTGTTAAAATGATTTTTTTAGACAAATATTTTAGCTTTATAATATTTTATGCTTTTATTACTTTATGGATCAGAACTTAGAATATCTAGCTAAAAGACAAGAAAATGAATTCTAGTCATGACTCCGACAATTCAAAATATATTACTAAGCATCACTATGTTTAAGGCACGAGTTAGACATTACATTATTTGATTATCTGCTATTACATAAACAATACAAACTCTGTCCTTAGTCTACACATTAGTAAAATGAGGTTACTAATTAGTAAAGTGAAAAGGGTGCTGATTTTATAATCAGAAGACTGGGTTTGAACTCTTATCACCTGGACAAGATTAGTAAACCTGAATCTCAGCATCTCATCTCTAAATGGGGTCTGTAATATTTCCCACTCAAATTTGCTGTAAGAATTAAATGAAAAAACTCATGTGGAAGGAACTGATCTAGCTCTTAGCAAATAAGTTACAAATATGAATCCCTCCTTTCACCTTTGTACCTTTTAATCCATTCCACACATAATAGCACTATGGCCTTTAGAGCTCCATTTGTTATGCCTTCTGACTACCTCTGCCTACCTCCTGCCAGACTACTTCTGATACTTACCCCACCTCCATCCTCACTCCCCCATCCCCATATGCTGGTTCCTTTCAAATACTCTAACTAACTGAAGTTCTTTCTAGTCTCGGGGCCTTTTCACATTTCACTTGCTAGTCCCTCTTCCTGGTCTGTATTCTCATCTTTCAGACTTAAATGTCACCTCCATAGGTCTTCCCTGACCACCTAACAAAAGTAGATCCCATTCCTCACTACTATTCTCCATAACATCAAATTCTTTGCCTCCAAATACTTACCATATTTGTAATTAGTTTTTTATTCACCTGTCTCCCATGTTTATAAGCATCAGGGTGGCAGGACCCCTGTCTCATTTAATACTGTATACCTAATGCCAAGCATACGGCTGACACTTTTTAGGCATTCCAAAAATGTTTACTGAATGATATCAGATCCTCTAAAAATATTTCACTGAAATTTTGATTGGTTTGCAGGTTAAGGGCAGGTTATTGAAGCCTCTCCAAAACTGAGCAAAAACACTTTTGATAAGTTAACAAAAATCACAAACCTTTGGCAGACTGTAAGCAAAGCAGAATCAAGAGGTAAATGGTGATGGTGAACAGGTTAGAGAGAGATCCTGTAATCTGAGAGGCTGCATTTCGCACCCCCAACTAATTAGAAAACAAATAATGGCAAATGAAGTAACTTGATTCTGAAAGTAAGCATTTGCTATTATAAAAACTTCTTGGAGACTATCATGAATGTACCCTGTTCTTTGTTCTGGGAACCATTTCTTTTCCTCTCTTACCTTTGTGTAGTGGGGTTGGAGTATAAATACTTGCAACCTCTTCAGAGTCGTTAATCTCTAGACGCTCATCATATGTTTGGTTTTCAACAATCTTGGTCTAAGCAAAAGAAGACGTGATTATATAGCTCACATTATGGAACATTAAGTACATTAAGTGGAAAGATGTAAGACTCCAAACCAGCACTGGCTCCTCTTCATTACCCCAGAACGCAGTTTTACATGAAAACTTCACCCTACTCCAAACCCCATTCAAACTTTCTCCAGGATCTTCGCCCCAGGTCAAGCAATTAAATCATTCTGCTGTAGCCCTTGTTGGAAACTGCTGGGGGAGAGGGGCAAGGGGAAGAGTAAGACATCGAACTTCTGCAGCAGCTCCCCAAAGCTGTAAGACACAGGCGCAAGGGAGAACAGTATTCATCTGTAGGTGGTGGCTCCCCTCGAGGTTCGGCCAGTTTCCCAAAGGCTATCAGAGATTTCTGAAGGGAGACTGCAGAGATTCTAGAAAGAGTTCTGTCTCTGGGGTCAGTTGGGGTGGGGAGAGTGTCTGTAAAGAGAGGGGCAACTGATCTCTCGGTCCCATCCATAATCCCGAAATCACCCCCCATCTTCAATCCTGGTACTGCACGTTGGACCCCACTTTGTTTTTTTGAGAGTTAAGGAAGTGGACGGTTGGTGATGGCGTGAAGGAAGGGAGAAGGAATAGTTGTCACGGCGATGAGAAGAAATGGGAGAGTTGCGGCAGGGCGAAGAGTACTCTTACATTCCTCTTGGGAGGACGATAAGGAGTTCTCTTTCTGCCAGGATAAGTACGAATTACCTGTAGCCCCTCTGAATCCGTCTCCTCTATATGGAAAGAACCCCAGCTGAGGGCTGGGGTCTCACTCCAATGTCAGGTCAGGCCCCTTAGGAGTTCGGTTCCGAGCAACCGGCCAGTTGTCCGTCGCTAGGCAAAATATAAATAAGTAAAAAAAAAAAAAAAAATCGCGAGACTTGCTTTCATTCTCGTGAGACCTCCTCCTCTAGCTCCCGCGTACGTCTCTTCCAGGGAAGGATCCACCGAGAAGCAAGAGGGGATCGGATCACGCCTCTCTGGGCGATCGAGTTGCCTGGTTGTCTATGGTTTCAGTAAATGCGTCTGTGGCGGCACCTAGCGACCGCTGATGGCGAAGCGGGCGGAAGAATAGAGTTTATGTACTGAGCCCTCCAATCTGGAAATCCGGCGCCGCGCGCGCACACACACACACACGCTCTCACACACACACACACTCACACACTCACTTACTCACTGTCTGTCTCTCGCTCTGTCTCTCTCTCTCTCTCTGTCTGTCTCTCTCTCATCGCTTTTATGTCACATTATATTCCTTCCCCTCCACGGGAAGATTCTCTGAGATTGAAATATAACTCCGTTTCTTCTAGTTTAATTTGCTAAAGAAAACAGCTTCTTTTGGGTCTGGTCTGTGTCTGATTTAAACTCTTAATAGCATTGTATAAATAAAGTGCTTTAAACGTGGTCATTGGTGGATGAATAAAGGAATGAATGAATGAAGATATAAGGAACTATATAGACAGTGAACTTTGGAAGAGAGAGAGAGAAATATTGGAAATTTGACTCTGAAAACTTGCCAGAGGAAGGCTGGAAAGAGGTTCTTAAAAGGAAAATGAGAGACATCTCTCCTGGTTACAAATGGAACTGTAAAAAATTTTTTTTTATCTTACTGCTAATAATAATGAATATGTATTGTTTAGCACCTTCTATGTAGGAGCACTTAGATTATATAATTTTAGTAATATAATAGTTGGCATATAATACCTAGCAACCTTAGGATGTTACTGTCAATTTACAGATTAGAATTGAGGCTTAGAGAGTTAAGGTAACTTCCTTAAACGACTCTTCTAGTAAATACTGAAAATGGGGGTCAAACACATGTCAGTATAATTCCCAAGTCTCTGCTTTTAATCATTATGTATTACTACTTCATAGGCACTCTTCATGAAGCATGCTTGCAGTGATGCTTTAATTCTGCAGTTTAATTCAGGTAGTGTCTTGTTTCCAAAAATCATTTCATTTGATCTTTGCAGATTTCAGTGGTTCATATTAAAGACCTCTGGAAGTTGTCACACTGATGTGATAATGCAAAGCAGGATTTTTATTTTTCTTAAATTAAAAAAAAAATTGTTCCTGCTTTTTGTAACCAAAAAATGAACAATACAGTTTGACACTATTCTTGTAGACATACAAAGTTTACAAATATGAGAGCTTTGTAAAGATTGTACAAGAGTGGGCCTCCCTGGTGGGGCAGCACTTAATGGCTGTCAGCAGCTGCCAGCGACGCCAGGCTGGGGAGATTCCCACATGGTGTGGCAGATCTCTCCTGCCTCACCCGATGCTCCCCTCAGCAGTGTATTTCTGTCGATCTGCTTGTTCTGCTCCGCATTCTGTCTCTCGTGAACCCTCTCGCTGCCCTGCACCTCTGTCCTGTACCCCAGCTTGTATGCATAAAATAATAAATCTTAAAAAAAAAGATTCTCATTGGAGATGGAATTGATATGGGTAAGACTGAGAATTCTATAATGCAGTGCTTAATGATACAGTTCTGACATTGAGTAACCTTTGTTTGAATGATGGCTTTGCTAATTTCTAGCTCTGAGGCCTGTGGTATAGTTTTCCTCTCTGTACCTTATTTCCTCCACAGGTAAAATGGAGACACTATAGTACCTATCTCAAAAAAGTATTGTAAGGATTAAATGAGATTATCTGTGTGAAGAATTTAGAGTAATGCCTGGTACATTGTAAGTGTTCAGTAAACATTAAGAAATACACAGGAGATATAAAGAGGCATTGTATCATGATAAGAAATCTGGACTGAATTCTGATTTAAATCTATCATTTCATGGTTGTGTGAGTGGACAAGTGTTTAACTTCTTTGACCCTCCATATTCTTACCTGGACTGTAAAGATTTAGAGTAGCGGGCCTCCCTGGTGGCACAAGGATTAAAGTCTCAGCGCTATCAAGCTATCACCAGCCACTATAGACAAAGTTCAATCCACCAGGATTCAATCCACCAGGGAGCTGACCCACATGGTGAAGCAGGCCTCTCCTGTCTCGCCTGCTGTTCCCTTCAGCAGTGTATTTCGGTAGATCTGCCTGTTCTGCTCCCCCTCTGCCTCTGGCCGGACGCACTCACCGGCCTCTCACCGGCCGCACCTCAGGCATATACCTCAGTTCGTATATGCATAAATATAAAAATAAATCTTAAAAAAATGATTTACAGATAGCATGTAAAGCACTTGATCAAAATAAAAACTCAATAGAAGGTGACAGTTTTTCCCTTATTGCAGCAATTGATGGGTGCTGGAGAGCTGAGCCAGAGATAACATTATGTAGGGGAAAAGCAATGAATCATGTGTATTCTGAGAAGTCTGCCATTTGGCATGGGGGTTCTACCAACATAATCAGAAGACTGAATTTGAGTCTTGTTTCCATTACATACTGGCCTAGAACTTTAGGTAAATTTCTGAGACTTGTCACAGAACTGCACTGCTTCCTGCACACTTTGAACACACACACAAACACACACACATAATTTACAAACCATAAACATTCACCATTTTAAAGTGTACAATTCAGTAGTTTTTAGGATTTTGACAGTTGTACAACCACCACCTCTAATTCCAGAACATTTCATCTTTACAAAAAACAAACCTCCCTCTGTGTTCCTCAGTCCTTTGCAGCCCAACTTTCTATCTCTATGAATTTGTCTATTCTGGACATTTTATATAAATGAAATCACATAGCTGTGATTTTGTAACTGTCATTTTTCACTTAACGTATTTTCAAGTTTCATCCATGTTGAAACATGTATTGGTATTTTATTCCTTTTTATGATTAATATTCCACTTTATAGATATACTACATTTTTGTTAGCTATTTATCTATAGATAGAGATTTGGGATGTTTCCACTTTGGGACTATTATAGTGTATCTGTGAGCATCAGTGTACACAGTTTTGTATGGACTTATGCTTTTAATTCTCTTCAGTACCTACCTATGAGTGGAATTGCTGGGTCATATGGTTACTCTATATCTAATCTTTTCAGGAAATTTTTCCAAAACAACTGCAATATTATACATTTCCACCAGAAGTGGGTTCAAATTTTTCCACATTCTCACCAACACTTAAAGCCATCCTAGAGTATACAGTGGTATCTCAGCATGGTCTTCGCTTCCATTTCTCTAAGGACTAAGGATGCTGAGCATCTTTTTACGTCCTTATTGGTTATTTGCTTATCTTCTTTGGAGAAATGTCTATTTTGTCCATTGGAGTGTCTTTTTAGGGACCATTTATGAGAGTTCTTTATATATTCTGGATACTAGTCCCAGTGTGCTTTTGTTTTTGTTTTTGTTTTTTGTGTACTGAATGATAGCGTGGCTGTGGTTATGATTTCATAAACTGAGGGGTGTCGCAGATTAAATGCAGGTGCTGACAAACAGGAACCACACAGCCGGCAAGAGCGCCTGGGCCCGGGTGAGCCCCCACACATCCCGCGCTAGGCTGGCGGCGTAGCCGGGTACCCACCGTGTCCCCACCCCCGGGGCCCCGCCCTCCGCCCTTTGACCCTCCCCGTTTCCGGTTGGAGACGTGGCTCGAGGCCGCCATCTTGGCAAGAGGCAAAGCGGCGGCGGCTCCTGTCAGGGGGGCAGCAGGTCCGGAGCGGCCAGTGCTCCCCTTCCCCTGACCCTAACCCTTGCCCCAGTGGAGTCGGAGCGCGGTTGCGCCCCACCACCGTCCTCACCATGGTAAGATCCATGTCTGGTCGAACTCTCGGGGTTCGGCGTCTCTCGGCCGCTCTCGCTGAGGAACGGCCTCGTATGGGGGCCAAGGGAACCCTACCCCTCGGGTGCTTTAGGAACCGAGTGCTTCTTTCGGGGCTCCAGGAACTGTGTCCTTCCTTGCCCTGTGCCCGGCATCCCGGAAGATCTGGGGGACCTGACGGCTCTCTCCGTGGTCGCGCCCACCCCACCCCTCCCCCCCGCTCCCAGTTAGCACCCACCTCTGCTGGGACCTGAGCCGGGAACGTGGTGTCCTTGGGTCCCACGCCGCGGACTTCCGCACTGATGTCCAGCGGGGTCCTCGGGCACCTAGGCCCAGCAGGGTGGGCCTCTGTCGGGGCAGTCCCTTCGTTCTATACTCGGCTCCCCTCCCACCCCCCGGTAATGGGTAGGCAATTGATGCTCGAAATCCAAGTCCGTTGGTGTTCAGGACTTTGTCTTTTGTTTGTTCTGAAGGGGGAAATAGAGGAAAGTTCGAAAGGAGGCTTAGAACAGGAACGAGTAGCTTCTAACCTTGTAGGACCCAAATGCCTCTGAAACCTTCCACTACTTCCAGAGAAGTTAGGTGTGTCCATTTGTCGGTGTGCTTGAATCTACACTGTGTAGAAGGCATTGGGCAAGTGTGAGCGCGTAGTAGAGAACCCAGGCTCTCTATCGTCAAGGAAGGTATTGAGGTGAAGCAAAATGTGTATGTGGCATATCGTAATCAGATGTCTCGCAGGAGGAGGAGTTAGAGGGGTTATGCTCTGGAATCTGTTACTTAGCTTCAGATGTGTTATCTTTGTGTTCTGAACGTTCTGTAGTAGAGACAGGAAAAATTAATGTGGGTGAGAATAGGACAAAATAGAGCTGCCGACTCCACTATATCTTGCTTTATTACTGGAACTTGTGGATTTTTATGAGGTCAAAGAAATTCCAAATGACTCTAGCGAAGCTAGTAATTTGTATTTTAGTGCACGTTATGCCTTTTAGTCTATTCAAGGATGTTCTTTTTAAAATTCTCTTTGGCCAGTAGATTAATAATACTTTGATTTAAAGCATTTTCCTACATACTTGAGAGATAACAGTCTGTTGACAAGGTTTTTAGGTGGGAATTTGAATGATGAGGGATTTATGTTTGGACTTTAAACCACTGGAAGGTATTTTTCAACTTCAGGCATATAAATTGCATTAAGCGCATTTGACTCATTAAACTTTTTTGTTGGACATGAAATTCCCAAAAACTCCTATATTTATTTCCACTAGGAAGCTCAGTATTTCGATAGAGATTTTTAAGCGTTTCTCCTTTATATCCTGTATATATTTGTAGTGTGTTTTAGAGCCTAACATAAATTTAATAGCAAGATTAAATCTTGTATAATAAACAAAATAAAGATTAGGTGATCTTTACAAAAATCATGCTTGTTAAAAAGTTCTTGAAACTTGATGTTTTTTATTTTTTTAGATTTATTTATTTATGCTTACAAGCTGGGGTGTAGGCCAGAGGTGTGGGGTGGTGAGAGGATTCACCAGAGACAGAGTGGGGAGCAGAACAGGTAGATTGACTGAAATACACTGCTGAGGGGAGCAGTGGGCCAGACAGGAGAGGTCTGCTGCGCCACATGGGTCAGCTCCTTGGCCAGGGATCGAACTCATGGTGCAGTGGCTCCAGATGGCTTCATAATGCTGTGCTTAATTTAACCCATTGCGCCACCAGGGAGACCCATCTTGGTGTTTTTTTAATCATCTATAATCCAGGGCCTCCCTGATGGCGCAGCGGTTAAGCGCTGCACTGTGGAGCTGTCGACAGTGGCGACAGGAGTTCGATACCCGGCCAGGGAGATTCCCACATGGCGCAGCAGACCTCTCCTGCCTCGCCCGCTGCTCCCCTCAGCAGTGTACTTCGGTCTATCTGCCTGTTCTGATTCCCACTCTGTCTCTGGTGAACCTTCTCGCCGCCCCACACCTCTGGCCTGTACCCCAGCTTGTATGCGTAAATAAATAAATCTTTTTTAAAAAAATCATCTATAATACAGGGATGGTAAAACCCTAGGTCTTGAGGGATAAATATAAAATATAAATTCGCATGTTATTATTTTAAAAAGATGTATTTATTTATGCGTACAAGCTGGGGTGCAGGCCAGAGGTGTGGGGTGGTGAGAGGATTCACCAGAGACAGAGTGGGGAACAGAACAGGCAGATCGACTGAAGTACACTGCTGAGGGGAGCAGCGGGCGAGAAAGGAGCGGTCTGCTGTGCCATGTGGGAATCTCCCTGGCCGGGGATCGAACTTGTGCTCCTGTGGCTGTGGATAGCTTCATAGTGCTGCACTCAACCCGTTGCACCACCAGTGAAGCCCCTAAATTTTGCATGTTATTTTGACAGGCATACGTGGACTTAAAATTGTGTCAAACTTAAATATGCATCTATTTTGGATTATTTGGGACATGGTGTGATCCCGATACTCACAGACTTGTGTATTCTGGAGAACAAGTAATCCCAGTACATTCTTCTCCTATAGTCTTAAGACATTAATAATTACTATTTCTCTGTGATATTTTTGCATCCTGTTTCTTTACAGAGGAGATCGCTGGACAATGGAGATGGCCAAACAGAGTCACATTTTGTAGGATTTCTTGGCTCTAAAAGTTATATCAAAACTTCTGAAAGTTGACTTTTCCTTATCATTTTATTATAAAATTTTAAAACATTTAGAAAAGTTGAAAAACTACAGTTTTCACCCATTAAACCACCAGTTAAATTCTATAATTAACATTTCATTATACTGTTTTACCACATCTCTCATCATCCAATCCGTTCTTTTTTATTCAAATGCATTTCAAAATAAGGGACATAAATGTATATAAATGTTGGCTTTTGAAAAATAAATTTCCTTTGGCTTAGGTGCTGAACTTAGGACAAAATATCCTATACTACAAAGTCCTAGTAGATAAATGGACAAACGCAAAATCAAATGATTTATGATGACTTTATTGTAAAGTGAAGTACAAAAAGACATTTTTTTAAAAAGATTGATTGATTGATTGATTTATGCATGCAAATTGGCATGCAGGCCAGAGGTGAGAGGATTTACCAGAGACAGAGTGGGGAGCAGAACAGGCGGATCAACTGAAACACTGCTGAGGGGAGCAGTTGGTGAGGCAAGAGAGATCTGCTGCGCCATGTGGGAATCTCCCTGGCCCGGGGATCCAGTGGCTGTGGACAGCTTCATAATGCTGCGACTTAACCCATTATGCCACCAGGGAGGTCCAGAGACATCTTTTGATTCAATGTTTTTTCTAATTTTCTTCAGAGTAATGAGAACGTGTTCTTATTGTCAAGATTTGCCACATATCATCATCAGTTCTTTTTTTTTTTTTCATAAACTTAGATTTGCATAAACTAAATTTAATTTATTAACAAAAATTAAATAACAAAAAAGAATAAACTTAATATTAAATCGCATGGTAGTGCCAATATGTGAAATCTTTGCCCATCTACAGAGTGCTGGTCTTATTTACTAAACATAGGTGGTAAGTTTACTTACTGTAAGCCGTCACATTAAATATTGACAATCACAGGCCTCCCTGGTGGCACAGGGGGTTAAGTCTCAGCCTATGAAGCTGTCCCCAGCCACTGCAACAGGAGTTCAATCCCCGGCCAGGGATCATGGGTCAGTCTGCCTATTCTGCTCCCCACTCTGTCTCTGGTGAATCCTCTCATGACCCAAGCCCCGCCCCCCCACCTCTGGCCTACACCCCAGTTCTTGTATGCATAAATAAATCTTTAAAAAATATATTAACAATCACAATAAGTTTAGCTCCCAAGAGTCATTAATTATTAGAAAGCTAGATTTGAATTTGTTTGACCTACACATGATGGAGTAGAAAGTGAAATCCTACACAGTAATAACAGTTCCCAATTAGGGGGTTATTTTTGCTTGTTTTTTCCTTTTTCGTATATGATACAGTAGCTCCACAGCTATTGTATTCTTTATGTATCTTTGGTTGTTATTTGAGTGGACAGCAAAGAATGACAATGATTTTAAGTTTCCATTATTTTGCCATCTACTTAATCTGCAAATTAGTTCACTGTAGAAACTGAGACAGTTGTCCTTATTAGAACAGAAGCTTGTGGGCCTCCCCGGTGGCGCAGCGGTTGAGCGCTGCGCTGTGGAGCTGTCGGCAGCGGCGATGTGAGTTTGACGCCCGGCCAGGGAGAATCCCACATGGTGCAGCAGACCTCTCCTGCCTCACCCGCTGTTCCCCTCAGCAGTGTACTTCTGATCTGCCTGTTCTGCTCCCCACTCTGTCTCTGGTGAACCCTCTCGCCGCCCCACGCCTCTGGCCTGTACCCCAGCTTGTATGTACAAATAAAGTAAAATCTTTAAAAAAAAAAAAAGGAACAGAAGCTTGTGATAAGCTTAAAACTCTCACTAACTGTTCAGGTTTTAGGTTTTGTATGTGGTCAGATTTTATTGTAGTCTTCCCTCTAATTTTATCTGTAATCACTTCATGCAAACAAAAAACGCTAAATGATCCTTGATGGCAGTTGTAGAAACTAGCTTTACTAAGTTCATTACAGTGAATTAAGGAGAAAATGACTGGTTAAGTCTGAACATGAGGAATACTGAAGCATTTGGACATTCAAATCAGCCCATGACTTTTCTTAGGGGAGTTGAACATATTTCTGCTGAGATACTACTTGCTTTTTTTCCCTTGGACCTTTGTCACTAGTGTGAATAAAAGGGTAATACAGCAGCTCTTTACACACACAATTTGTTTTGATTAGGTAGTTTGCCTTGTAGGAGCTTAATATTGTAAAATATGATTCCAAAGTAGTTACTTTTGGAGCAGTGGGTGTGAAATTGAAGTAGTGTGTTTTCTTTTGCTGAAGTTTTTAAATGCTTGGGCTTATAAAATCTTAAAGATTCAAAGGTACTTTAGATTTCATTTTTTTAAATAGATTTATGTATTCTTGCATACAAAAACTGGTGCAGGCCTGAGGTGCAGGGAGTGGAGGACCCACCAGAGACAGAGTGGGGAGCAGAACAGGTGGATCTACTGAAATGCACTGCTGAGAGGAGCAGGGGGCGAGACAGGAGAGGTCTGCCGGGCCATTTAACCCCGGGCCGTTTAGTCTCTGGGCTAATTTAACCCAGGCATCATCAGGGAGACCCCTAGATTTCATTTAAACTTACTCCTGTTTTAGGAATATTCAAGAAGCAATTAAGTGACTTACTCAAGGACACATGGTTAGTAGCAGAGACAGAGCAGAAACCTGATTCCCCAGGTTTCTTTTCTCAAAGAACTTTCTGATCTTGTAGTTTAAATCTGCATGGGAGAAAGTTGTTGCTTAATCCAATAATATAATACACTCAAATTTTTGTAAATACATTAAGATAAAAATTGCTTGAGGAGTCTCTGCTTAGTCGAGACATTTTTTTGACAATCCTGGAGAGATCCTCTAACTTCTGGGCCCTCAGTTTTTGTATGTGTAAAAACAGTCAAAGGTTCTTGGAAATTCCTTTTAGGTTTACGTTTTCTTTTCCAAAAATATAATACATAAATATATAAGCCTTATAAAGAATCATACTTCCCTAAATAAAATCAGATCAAATTAAGAGGGAAGAATTTACCTTTTGTGTATGTTATATTTTAATAATTGCTTGACATCAGTAAACATTGGTATGAAGGGAAACTTTATAATTTCAAGCTATTTAAGAAGCCAGATAGTAATTTAGAATAGGTTAAATTTATCTTGTTTAAAAGTAACCATACCCAACGTGAGTAGAAACCTGTGTCGTCTTTGTAGGCCTTTCATTGTGGTATTCTGGATATTTCCAGGTTTCGAGCCATACTTAGTGTGGGTCACCTGGCCCTCTTTGGGAACCCTGTTTTGCTTGTATCTGGAAATAGAGTGATGCAGAGTCTCAGAGATTTTTTTAGGATTTACTATTTTGCCCAGCTATTTGAAATCCCAATTCATCCCAATTCATCCAAGCATAAATTCAGTGTTGTTTCTTTCATCCCCAATCTTAGCAACTAAAAGTAATCTCTTCTGCCTCTGAATTCCCCTGGTACATTACTTAATATTCTGCCTCATGTTATAGTTACTTATATTTGTGTCTTATCTCTACTAGGGTTCTTCAAGGAAAGAATACCAGTCTATTTCCTGTTTGTATTTTCAGAAAGTGCCTAGTAGATATAGTAGGTATTCAGTAAATATTTAGTTAATTTTTACAATATTACTAAAATGGAGATTGTCAGTATCTTTAATGTGCCTTTGATCATGCACAGTCTAGCAAAGTGGATGAATTGCCCCTCTCCATAGCACACACCTTTCTAGTTACAGGTTGCCTTTTATTCCTTTTGCCATTGAGGTTGCCTTTAATAATGATTTTAGTCCAAATTCTGTCTGTATGATATGAGGGTATTTTAGGGTACCGAAGAAGTACTCTGAAACCTACAAATATTATTTCAAACAGGGTTATTATTAAGTATAGGTCTTATATTAAATCAACACATTTATATAGATCTGAAGGTTTAGTATTAGCAGTTTTTTCTAGACAGACTTTTAAGGTTTATTTATCTATGCATATAAGAACTGGGGTGTAGGCCAGAGGTGGGGTAGGATGAGAAGATTCATCCGAGACAGAGTGGAGAGCAGAACAGGCAGATTGACTGAAATACACTGCTGAGGGAAGCAGCGGGCAAGTCAGGAGAGGTCTGCTGTGCCATGTGGGAAACTCCCTGGCCGGGGTTTGAACACATGCTGTAGTGGCTGCGATAGCTTCATAGTGCTGAGACTTAATCCCTTGCGCCACCAGAGAAGCCCAGAAGAAAAGTTTTTTGCAATAAGGGTATTTAAACTTTTATGAGTATAGCATAGAGAAATCAAATGTGGGGCCTCCTTGGTGGCCTGGGGGTTAAGTCTCAGCGCTCTCATCCCATGCCCACGGCCAGGGAACTAACCCACACATGGCGCAGCAGACCTCTCCTGTCTCACCCGCTGCTCCCCTCAGCAGTGTATTTCAGTAAATCTGCTCCCCACTCTATCTCTGGTGAATTCTGTCACTTCCTGGACTTCTGGTCTACACCCCAGTTCTTCTATGCAAAATTAAAAAAAAAACATATTTTTAAAAGAATCAAAAATATTCTTAAAATATGTAATGATTAACTTATATACATGTTTAAGATCCTAAATTTAAATAAGCTTTTAAGTTGAGGAATAATTGCTTTTTTAAAAAACGTGAAATTTATTTAAAGATTTATTTATAAGATTGATTTATTTATGCATACAAGAACTGGAGTGTAGGCCAGAGGTGGGGGGGTTGAGAGGATTCACCAGAGACAGAGTGGGGAGCAGAACATGCAGATGTTCTGAAATACACTGCTGAGGGGAGCAGCGGGTGAGACAGAAGAGGTCTGCTGTGCCATGTGGTTAGCTCCCTGTCAGGGGATCTCATTCATGCCACAGTGGCTGGCAGTAGCTTGATAGCGCTGAGACTTTAACTCCTGCACCACCAGGGAGGCCCAAAAAGTGTGAATTTTACATACATCCTTGGACTGGTGGCTTAGATCCATCAGCTTGTTCAACTTTAACACCTGTCTCATCCCCAGTAGCTTTTGTAGAAATACTGTTTCACTTTGTAGTTCCATGAGTTTTCCCAATTCAAAGTTGGACTTCTTCAGCAATTTTATTTTCCTAAGTAAAGTCAAGACATTGTGGAGCAGATTAATAGATTGGTAAGCTTTTTCTAAGTCTTTGCCAATGCTATCCAGAATCATTTTTTTAAAAAATTTATTTATGCATACAAGAACTGGGGTGTAGACCAGAGGTATGGGGTAGCTAAGAGGATTCACCAGAGACAGAGTGGGGAGCAGAACAGGCAGACTGACTGAAATACACTTCTGAGGGGAGCAGTGGGCCAGACAGGAGAGGTCTGCTGCACCACGTGGATCAGCTCCTTGGCCAGGGATCAAACTTAGGCTACAGTGGCTGCTGATAGCTTCATAGTGCTGAGACTTCACCTGTTGCGCCAGCAGGGAGGCCCTCCATCTGTAGTCTTGACATCAACATGAGCTGCAATCATGGCCTGTCATTTTTTGATTGTTTTGGGTTTTTTTTTTACATTTTAAAAAGGAAAGGTTTAAAAAGGAAGGACTTGAAGGAGGGGAGCTGGAAAAAAAAATGAAAAGGAGAAAAGGGGAGGCACCTGCCTGGCCACAGGTGGGCAGAGGAGCTGATGCTCCTGTTTTGCAAAAGGAAAATGTTTGTAAAAAAAAAAAAACACCTGCCTAGTCATAGGCAGCAGGAGAGCTACCAGAACATATTTTCCTGGTAACATCTGTGCCATGAAAGACAGTTTTTGCCCTGTACATCCTCAGTAATTAGCTTTACATTTTATAAATGCAGCTTCATTATTCTGAAGATCAGCAAAGCTCATTTCAAAAACATAACCCTTGGAAAAACAATTAAATGAAAGACTACAACCCTGAGGCCATCAGATGTGGTTTTGATTCCTTGAGCTCTCATAACTATTATTTTACCAATATTTCTTACACTGAATGTAGCTGGTGCTTTCACATCATAGCAATCTTTCTTAGAAAATGGATGAACTGCTTTCTTCTTGGCTTCCTTTTTATAGGGACCTTTCATAGGGCACTTGTTTTTGAGCTTGTAATGTCCTGCTCAGAGAGCCAAAAGGGTAGGTCTTCCTTTCTTCAATTTTTTTCTTGAAGTAACACTGGTTAGTAATATATAGTAAAATTAGCCTTTCAAAGTTCAATTCATTATTTTGTATACTTAGTATATTCACAGTTAGGCAACCATTACTGCTATTTATGCTTAGACTATTTTCATAACCCCACAAAGAAATCCTATACTCATTAGCAGTTACTCCCACCTTCCCTGAGCCAGCCCCAGATGACCACAGTCTACCTTCTGTGTATTTGCATATTTTGGATATTTCATATAAATGGAAACATATAGGATGTGGCCTTTTGTATTTAGTTTCTTTCACCTAGCATAATATTTCCACAGTCCATGCATCTTGTAACATGTCCTTTTTTCCTTATGGCTGAATAATATTCCATTGTATAAGTATACCACATTTTGTTTACTTACTAATCAGTTGATGTACATTTGGGTTTTTTTCACTTTTTTAACTATTATGGATAAAATTGTTATGAACATTTGTGAAAGTTTTTAGGTGACACATATCCCTCTCCTGGGGGTTAATTTTGGGGCAAACTCTTAACTTACTTGGCTATAACGTAGCACATAAACCTTTAGTGAACCAGTGCAGTAACTCGTCTACTTTTCATTGATAAGCTGAAGCAGCAGCTACATTTTTTTTCTTTCTTTGCCAGAAATACAGTTCCCAGTTTATAATAATTCAATGTAGATTTTTCAACGGTGTGGAAAGTGATATGCATTTGGTAGAAGCTACAATTTGAATTTCAAATTAGGCCTTTCTGTTTCTCATTTTCACTACAATTTCCAATAAATTACATACAATAGCCCAACATTTTATGATAAAATAGACTGTTAAGATTATTTTTCCCAACTGTTGGCTAAAATAAATGTTGTACATATGTTTATGGTTAGATAGGCTAATAAGCTTGTGATGTCTGACAGGTTTGAGTCATTAAGTAAATTTTTGACTTAATTAAGAGATTTTCAGTTTATCAGGATCTATCCCATCATAAGTGAAGGAAGATCTGTAGGTAGATAGTTAAAACATAAACCTCCTGTGGTTAAAAAAAAAAAAAGAAATTTCTCAAATATGTTTGGTTTTAGTTATCTAAATAAATATTCTTGCCTGATGATAGGTTTAGGTCAGTTTCTTCTCAGTGATACAAGATATTTGTGTACCAATAATTTCTTTTATTTGAAGAAATCTTTATCATACATTTTATTAAAGATAAAGACATGGGGGCCTCCCCGGTGGCGCAGCGGTTGAGTGCTGTGCTGTGGAGCTGTCGGCAGCGGCGACGCGAGTTCAACACCCGGCCGGGGAGAGTCCCACATGGTGGGGCAGACCTCTCCTGCCTCGCCCGCTGCTCCCCTCAGCAGTATACTTCTGATCTGCCTGTTCTGCTCCCCGCTCTGTCTCTGGTGAACCCTCTCGCCGCCCCACACCTCTGGCCTGTACCCCAGCTTGTATGTATAAATAAAAAAAAAAAAAAAGATATGGAATCACACATTGTACACTCTGAATACCTTATAATTTTTTATGTCAGTCATACCTGAATAAAGCTGAAAATTAAAAAATTCTAGGGCCTCCCTGGTGGTGCAAGGGCTTAAGTCTCAGCACTGTGAAGCGGACGGCAGCCATTGTGGCGTGGGTTTGACCTCTGGCCAGAGAGCTTCCCACGTGGTATAGCAGACCTCTCCTGCCTTGCTGATACTCCCCTCAGCAGTGTACTTCAGTTAGTCCGCCTGTTCTGCTCCCCACTCTGTCTCTGGTGAATCCTCTCACCCCCTGCCCCTACGCCTGTGGCCTACACCCAGCTTGTATGCATAAATAAATGAATCTAAACAAAATTTTTTTTATTTCTATAGACAATAATAATAAAAAAAAAAGTAGGGCCTCCCTGGTGGTAGAGCCGTTGAGCGGTTGAGCCCAGTGTCAAAATCTGTGTGAAACAGCTGGTTATTTTATTTTTGATTTTACAGATTGTTTGTGTATCTGGAGGTAAGACAGTGTGGGATGGAGGGTGGCTGTGTGGCACAATGGATAGCGCATTGTACTTCTAAGGGAAATGCAAATAAAAACCACAGTAAAATGCCATCTTACACCAGCAAGAATGGTACGTATTAAACAGGGAGCAACAAATGTTGGCTAGGATGTGGAGAAAAAGGAACTCTCCTACACTGCTGGTGGGAATGCAAATTGGCCCAACCACTGTGGAAAGCTGTATGGTGGTTCCTCAAATTGCTAAAAATGGAGTTTCCATACGACCCAGTAATACCACTTCTGGGAATCTACCCAAAGGATACAAAAACATCAATCCAAAAAGAGACATACACCTGTATGTTTATTGCAGCATTGTTTACAATAGCTAAAATATGGAAACAACCCAGATTACCAAAAATAGATGATTGGATCAAGAAGATGTGCTATATATACACAATGGAATACTATTCAGCATTCAAAAAAGATAAACATATGCAATTCGTAGCAGTATGGATGGAGCTAGAAGGGATAATGCTCAGTGAAATAAGCCAGAAAGAAAGAAAAATATCGAATGGTTTCACTTACAACCAGAATATAGGCAAACCAAACAAGAAGGAGACATCCAGCAAGGGAGGGGGTGGATAAGGGCTCAAAAAGGGGTAGAAAAGAGCACAAGGGATTATGGTGATGGTTCACAGGTGAATTGGTGGTGGATAACCTATGGGGAATACACAATAATGTAAAAAATAAGAATAAAAAAAATGATAGTGTGGGATGGGAACGTTAATCAAAAAGTAGGAAATAAATCTAGACTCACTAGGTTGGTTCTATTTTACTATGTAAAAATGTAAGGAAAGGCCAGGGGCGGCTTATAAATCTTTGACTTGGAGCGATCAAACCTCTGTTTTGGCTGTGAAAAGCTCTGTTTTTAGAAATAAGTTAAACTGTTCTTTATGGGTCTGTAAAAGCAGAGAACAACCCAGATCTGAGTCACAGGAAACCCATTAGCAATGCATGTGTAAACCTGGGGAAATTTTTTTTTCTTTACTAAGGTTTTCCTCAGGTATGTTATTAAAAAAACAGAAATATTAGCTTCATTTTCCTGTTTGTTTATTGTATGAATTATATACTGTAATAAAAAGCGGAGAATTTGAGTTGAAGAATCATGTCACTAAATAACTGCATGTCTTTCCTTAGATGATCTGAGGATGTTGAGGAACATGTGAAGAAATAATTAATAGTACTTATTTATAATACGTTCCTGACAGGTGCTGTTGGCAGCAGCCGTCTGCACAAAAGCAGGAAAGGCTATTGTTTCTCGACAGTTTGTGGAGATGACCCGAACTCGAATTGAGGGCTTGTTAGCAGCTTTTCCAAAGCTCATGAACACTGGAAAACAACATACATTTGTTGAAACAGAGAGTGTAAGATATGTCTACCAGCCTATGGAGAAACTGTACATGGTACTGATTACCACCAAAAATAGCAATATCTTAGAAGATCTGGAGACCCTCAGGCTCTTCTCAAGAGTGGTAAGATATTCCTTCTATAATAGAGGGTTACTTAAAAAATGTTTTCGTTTGTTTTTAAATTTTCTGTGTGAAACTATTCTCACCCCACCAGCAGCCAATGCTTATCAGTTTGCATACTTCATGCCAATAACTTATTGCTCCTATACATTCAGCATTTACCGGGCATACTCTTAGGCTATGAGTATCCTAAGGAACTGCACTTCTGTTTTCAAGTTCTTGAATAGTTACTCTACTCTGCCTTTGCAGTTCTGACATTTGTTTGGTCCTATTTTTAGCTGTTATCCTTTAGATAAGTCTTACTGATATAGACACACACACACAAACTTTATACCAAAGTCTTGTTTAAAATGCAAATGGAGCTAAGAAACGAAATCAAGTTTATTGCAATTTATACTTTAAAGGATAAGATTTGGCCCTCATCAGTGCCATTCAGCTGCCCACCACATAGCTGCCCTAGATGTGGCAGATGATTCAGGAAGAAGTGCCCCAGAACCTCCTACCCCTAGCTGTCTACCTGCCCTTCAAGTGTCATTGTGCCGCATTACTCCCCTTTCTCTCCTAGAAGGTCCCAGATTCTTCCTTACATGTTGTCCAACCTGTCAGGAAGGGAATCAGCCTCTTTGGTGATGTCATGTTCTCTGTAATCCCGGGGACTGGTCCCACCCTGTCCCTGTGGTCCCAGGGACCTGGACTTCAAATCAGAAAGGATGCTCTGAAGACCCTGCCCATATGGACAGAGCTCCTAAAGTGCAAAGAGGCCTGTCTGAGCAGTTAACAGTTCCTGGCTCAGCCCAAAGTTCTGGCCTGGCCCAACACTTTAGGGACACTTCAGTGAGGGAGAGGAAATAAGCGCCAGGTTTTTCAGAAGGCAGGAGTTGGACTTTTGACCCTGGCCAGGGAACACCTGCCACTGGTACCTAACAAAGGAGAGAAGGGACCTTCTAGATTCTTCCCCACTGCCACCTCCTATCCTGTTTCTGCTCACTCTAAAAGCCTCAACAGTCCAAGCCTCCTGATCTTGGTTTCCTTTGCAATGCTCTTGGACCAGGGCCTGGGCAGAAGGGAACTTGGGGAAAAAAGGGAAATACAACTCGATGCTTTCCCCCCAGTTGTTTACTGACTGACTTTTCCTGTTATTCCATAGTTACCTCGGAGAGAGGCCCTCTTTGCCTCCAAGTCTTGCTTACATCCTTTGTTTTATATATGCCAGTCACTGGCTGTCTACATTTATTTGTGTGCCTTATGTTTTCTGTTCCTGTTAGACTATAAACACTACTCCCGATACGGCACAGACATTATTTGTTCCTTCTTTATCCCAACAGTGAAGAGTAACCTTAACCTGGTGGTATAATAGCTGCTTAATAAGTATTTGTGAATAGATCTTGGTTTCTCAGAATGCATTCATTAGACCACTGGGCGATATTTCTTAAAAATTCATCTTCTTGGCTCCTGCTTCATACCTTCAGTCAGTCTTTAGAGATTGACTCAGAAATACCAGGTGATTGACATCCCCTACCCCCCAAAAATAAAATTTGGAAAACATAATTGGTGATAAATTCTAAATCTTTTCCATTGCTATTCATGATTAGATCCCTGAATATTGCCGAGCCTTAGAGGAGAATGAAATATCTGAGCACTGTTTTGACTTGATTTTTGCTTTTGATGAAATCGTCGCCCTGGGATACCGGGAGAATGTTAACCTGGCACAGATCAGAACCTTTACAGAAATGGATTCTCATGAGGAGAAGGTTTTCAGAGCTGTCCGAGAGGTAAATAAGGTCTTCCCTGGGACTGCCAGTTTGTAGTTTGTGTATCTTCTAAGACTTTGCTGTCTGATTTTCGTTCTATATTTCTTTCTTTTGCTAATACTTACTGTCCAAAATGTACATTCATGTGTGTCTCTTTTTGTAGACTCAAGAACGTGAAGCCAAGGCTGAGATGCGACGTAAAGCAAAGGAATTACAACAGGCCCGAAGAGATGCAGAGAGACTGGGCAAAAAAGCACCAGGATTTGGGGGATTTGGAAGCTCTGCAGTGTCTGGGGGCAGCTCGACTACCATGATCACAGAGACCATCATTGAAACTGATAAACCAAAAGTGGCACCTGCACCCGCCAGGTATAATCCATGTTTTGTTTTGTTTTTTAATTACTTAATTATTTTTTAAAAGATTTATTTTTCCATATAAGCTGGGGTGCAGGCCAGAGATGTGGGGAGGTGAGAGGGTTCACCAGAGACAGAGTGGGGAGCAGAACAGGCCAATAGACTGAAATACACTGCTGAGGGGAGCAGCAGGTGAGGCAGGAGAGGTCTGCAGTACCATGTGGGAATCTCCCTGGCCGGGCATCAAACTCATGCCGAAGTGGCTGGTGATAGCTTGATAGCGCTGGGACTTTAAGCCCTGTGCCACCAGGGAGGCCTCCAGATATAATCCATGTTATCATCAGACTAGAATGGCAGATGAAACCTGTCCGGGTGTATCTTTGTAGTGATATCTGATTCTAGCAGGCTGTAAATAATGAATGATTTGATGAAATAAAGTGTAAAAATAAATTTGGGGATATGGGCATTAGAAATTTCAGTGTGATATTTTTCCTTTTGTATAAAATAGTTCTTTTACAAATTATGTGGTGACCTGTTTCCTATGAGAGTTGCCTTATTTTAGGAGAGGAGGAAATAATTTAACTGTTTATGGAATGCAGATTTTTTTTTTTAAGATTTATTTATACATACAAGAGCTGGGGTATAGGCCAGAGGTGTGGGGGCGGGGTGAGAGAGGATTCACCAGAGACAGAGTGGGGAGCAGAATAGGCAGAGTGACTGAAATGCACTGCTGAGGGGAGCAGTGGGCGAGACAGACAGAGGTCTGCTGCGCCATGTGGGAAGCTCCCTGGCTGGTATCGAACTAGTGCTGTAGTGGCTCTGGATAGCTTGATAGTGCTGCAAATTAATCCGCTGTGCCACCAGGGAGGCCCCACAGAATGCAGATTTTTTTTTCCCCTTTTTTAAAAATTTTTTACCTTTTATTTTTTTTTTATGAACACCGATTTTTGATCTTGGTACTCATGATGGATTTCAGCGGGTATCTGAAAAACCTGAAATTATATGCAAAAGTTTATGCCCAACTATGTTTATCTGGATGAAAGGCACAAATTTTTTTATCAGATTACACATGATTATAAAAGTATATCTTTGGTGTTTGGATACTTGAAGCTTACATTTATAGTGACTCAGCTGCTGTTTTGGGCAGGGAACAATCTAGCTGTCCACTAAACACTAGGTAGCTTGGGTTTTTCCCTTGAGATCGCCACATTCCTGTGAAAGGACAGCTTCAGGGAAAGCTTCTATCATCTTGGGTTATTTTATTAAGATTTATTTATGCATATAAGCTGGGGTATAGGCCAGAGGCGTGGGGAAGGGAGAGTGAGAGGATTCACCAGAGACAGAGTGAGAGCAGAACAGGCAAGACTTACTGAAATACACTGCTGAGGGGAGCAGCGGGTGAGACAGGAGAGGTCTGCTGCGCCAGGTGGGAAGCTCCCTGGCCAGATATCGAACTCATGCTGCAGTGGCTCTGGATAGCTTCATAGTGCTGCGACTTAACCCATTGCGCCACCAGGGAGGCTCTTGGGTTATTTTTTTAATCATCTGTGTATTTCTTCTTATTTTGTGTTCTTCCACTTAGGCCTTCAGGCCCCAGCAAGGCTTTGAAACTTGGAGCCAAAGGAAAGGAAGTAGATAATTTTGTGGACAAGTTGAAGTCTGAAGGTGAAACTATTGTGTCCTCCAATATGGGCAAGCGTACCTCTGAAGCAAACAAAGTACATGCTCCACCCATTAATATGGAAAGGTAAGTCCTAACTTTTTCAGTAAGAACAGACCACATAATGTTTAATGTTTTTATTTCAGTGCACTATACATTCTTTTTGTGTCTTAATTTTTTTCTGACTTAAAAGTCTTAGGGTGTACTTTAGGAATAACACGAGGTGTTCTTACTTCAAGCATGAATGGGGGCCCTCAGCTATTTTTATTTTTTTTTTAAAGATTTATTTTTTATTTATACATACAAGCTGGGGTACAGGCCAGAGGCGTGGGGCGGCGAGAGGGTCCACCAGAGACACAGCGGGTAGCCGAACAGGCAGATCAGAAATACACTGCTGAGGGGAGCAGCGGGCAAGGCAGGAGAGGTCTGCTGCGCCATGTGGGATTCCCCCTGGCCGGGCGTCGAACTCACATCGCCGCTGCCGACAGCTCCACAGCGCAGCGCTTAACTGCTGCGCCACCGGGAAGGCCCCCTCAGCTATTTTATATGAAGTTTGGAACTTTTGTCAACTCTGCTGGCTAAATTAAAATAACTTTTCTTCATGCCTAGTGTGTACTTTGTCTCTATGACTTGAACTAGAGGGCTAGAACTATTCTGAACCCCACCAATATATATTGACATGTCTTTTTCTTTAAATTTAAGGACAATCAATCTTTAACATAAAATTTATAAGTATCTTTAACAGTAAATTAACGTCTTTTATTTTTTAAGTATTTAACCCAATATAGATTTGAATTTGTCCCTTATCTCATGACTGGGGTATTGGTTGGTAACATTTTAAGTGATAGTTATCATGTTTGTATATTCATGACTCAGATTTCTTGTTTTGAAGCCCAGAACTTCTACTGTTGCTGATGGTTTTGAGGTCAAGTGAAAGATGAGTCTGAGAGGATACCTATATCAGGTGTGCATGAAAGAGGAGTATTTTGTATGTCCTCTTGTTTATGAAATTGCAAGGGTTCTATCAGAATAAATCTCTTAAATCACTAAAGCTGCTGTGCTGTTCCTGCTTTGAGTGAGACAGAGACTTGACACTATTTTAAAAGATATTAGAGAGGTTTGAGACTCTGTTTTCTAAATAAATAATTCTTGTGTATGGAACATACTCTTGTCTTCATTGTCTTGAGACATGAAGAGTATCTCAAGATCTTGATTCTTGTGCCTTTATTTCTGGGAAGATTTAATTGAACAGAGAACAAGGAGGATGCCAGAATATTCTTTTTAGCCTCTGCAGTCCACCCAGCAAAAAACAGTTTTATACAAGAATATGAATAGATTGTGTTTAATAATTGCCCACAGAGCAGTATCTTTTACCTTATTTTTTATTATGTTATCATACATATAGTTCAAAATTTGAAAGGTTCAAAAATTATTACAGTTTTCTCTCCCTACCTAGCCATGCCAGCTTCTCTCTTTTTTTTTTTTTTTAAGATTTATTTATTTGTACATACAAGTTGGGGTACAGGCCAGAGGCGTGGGGCGGCGAGAGGGTTCACCAGAGACAGTGGGGAGCAGAACAGGCAGATCAGAAATACACTGCTGAGGGGAGCAGCAGGTGAGGTAGGAGAAGTCTGCCACGCCATGTGGGAATCTCCCTGGCTGGGCATTGAACTCGCATCGCGCTGCCAACAGCTCCACAGCGCAGTGCTCAACCGCTGCGCCACCAGGCCCGCCAGCTTCTCTTTTTGAAGTAAACTAGTGTTAACTAGTTTTTTTATGTGTTTTCCTAAGGGGTAATAATCTATGTATAAAACACTGGTCAGCAAATTTTTACCAAAGTCATGTTACTGAAATAAAAGTAGTCATTTCCTATCAATTTGTATGTGCTCAACACAAATATGATAGTCAAATTCTAATTTTGGCTCTAGTTTTTTTTTATAATCTGCAATAAATTGATGTTTACATCACGAAATGCATGCCAATAATAATAGGCCTACGGTAAATACCTGTAAAATATCAAGTCATAGACTGCTTCTTAGATTTCTTCACTTGTCTCTTATATAGCTGTTCCATTGTGCAAAAGCACAGCCTTAAGACTCAGTTTCGAAGAGTCTAGAAATAGTCTCCATTCTTGTGGGTCATGAGTGATTTCTAAGGCATTCATGAGGCCCTCAATATCAGAACAGAATACCAGAGTACTTTCCTTTCTGAAGAAAGGCTCCAGCTGCTGGTGGTGCTTTTGATAGAAAGTAATTGTGACATCTTCTTCTAGAAGAGTCTATCATTGGAATCTTGATCCTAGCAATTCTGCCTTGTTCTTGGATAAGTCCAAATCATGAACTAGGTCATTTAGTTCTTCCTGTGTTAGTCTGTGTGGGGTTGATGATGCACCACAGTGAAAATCTGGATCACTGCATGCTGATGGGACAGGAGAAGAACAGGTCGGCTCAGCCTTGTCCTCATCAGATGAATCAAGAGAATATTCTGCTGGAGGTTCTGAAATAGGAAGTCCGTCACCATGTGGAACTGGTCTCAATGCAGACGGAATGTTTGGGTAGACCATTCTCGACTTCTTTTGCTTCGTTATTCTGCCTGAAAGAGGAGGAACCAAGCAGAAGTAACAGTCTTTTATGTGGTTGCTTGTCTCTCTCCACACCGTGGGGACTGCAAATGGCATTGATGGTCTTTTGCCATTTAACCACTGTGAAAGCTGTGTTATCCATGTAGCACAGCATATATGCGGGGCCCAAGGCTTGTCTTGGTCACCAGCCTTGCATCCAAAGTAAAGACGATAAGCCTTCTTCACTTGAGAAGTGATACTTTTCTTCTTGGCAAATGTCACTTCCACACAAATAGAGCAGAAATTGTCCACGCTATTAACGCACTTTCGAGGCATTACTGTTCTGTATTGTGCCTAAATGGATAAAATAATAACAGTTCTATGGAACAATAGCTTAAACTGTCTCACACAAAGTCTGAAATATTTTCAGTGCTCAACCTTTCCGACGGGGCTTTATAGAGTGCACTGCTGACGTCAGCTTACTTCAGCAGCCACCTGGCAGTAGTATTGCATTGCATCAGAAAATGATGCAATCAACTCTGGATGATGTGTGCCCGGTGGTATAATGCAGTGTGATACAATATTACATCATTCAAGGCTGATTTAGGATGTTGCAGTCCTACTGGATCAATTTACACAGTGAAAGAAAATGAATTATATGAAATATCTTCAAAATGAGAGCTAATACATATTTTCAGGGTTATATTCATGTTCAGCACACCAAGATACTAGAGATTAGGGCCTTTTTAAGTCAGTAACGATCTCACTGTTGACCAGTGTAATTGAATAAAAACATGTACATATTCTGTTTTTCTCTCTTTATGGTAAGTGGTAGACACATTTTCTAATTACTTTTTTTTCACTTAGTTTGGAAATAAGAATTTCCTTATTTAAAACAATAAAGACATGACATCTAAGGGCAATACTTCTCTGTAGAATGAATCTGTACTGCTGTAAAGGACATTGTTAGGTCAGCTTACAAAATTGGCATATGTATGGTAGATTAGTAGTGTTTCAATAGAAATTTGTGAAACTAATAACGTACCTTGGTTATGTAAGAGAATATTCCTGTTCTTGCAAGATATGCTAGTCTTTAGGGAGATAAGAGGTTATGATGTTTATATTCTGCCTCTCAATGGTCCAGAAAAAAAAATCAAATATACACATATATATAAATATTTAGAGAGAGAGAGACTACAAATGATAAATAAGATGACATGTTTTTTAATAGGTAAAAAAGGTCTGCATGTATTCCTGGTGTAATTTTAATTTTTGAAATTACTTGCAAGATGTCTCCCTGATGGCCTAGGGGTTAAGTTTCAGCTCTATAACCACTATGGCCTGAGTTCAATCCCTGGCCAGGGAGCTGACCCACATAGGGTGCAGCAGACCTCTCCTGTCTTGCCTGCTGCTCCCCTTACCAGTGTATTTCAATAAATCCACCTGTTCTGTTCCCCATTCTGTCTCTGGTGAATCCTCTCACACCCCATACCTCTGGCCTACACTCCATTTCTTCTACACCTGAATAAATCTTTTTTTTAAAAAAAAGGAAAAGAAAAAATTACTTACAAATGAAAAACTTTTTAAATTGCTCTCCCTCCCTCCAAAAACTATTTAGCATTCATTTTTGTTGATGTACCTTTATGTAGTTAAGCAGTTCCTTATTGGTGGACATTTAAGTTGTTTTCTAAACTTTTGCTATTACAAATGGCTCTTAGTTGAATATTTTAATAGATTGTCTTTGCATGGGTGAGAATTTATCTTGTAGGATGAGGAATTATTGGATCAAGGTGTAATCCTTTAAATTTTGATACATACAGTTGTACCACCTTAAAATAAGTTGGCGTCTGATCACCTTTAAACCTTAGAGACAGGTAGTTTTTTATGGTTTCTACTTTCTGAACAAATTTATTCCTTTTCTCTACAGTGTGCACATGAAGATTGAGGAAAAGATCACACTAACCTGTGGACGAGATGGAGGATTACAGAATATGGAGTTACATGGCATGATCATGCTTAGAATCTCAGATGATAAATTTGGCCGAATTCGTCTCCACGTGGAAAATGACGATAAGAAAGGGGTGCAGCTGCAGGTGTGCAGAGGTTTTTGATAAGGGAGTAAGATTTTTGTTTGCCTACCTAACAGTTCTTTTGCAGCTAAAATTCCTCACATGTACTGTAGAACACAGAAAATTATTTAGGTTATATAACTAATGTCATTCTAGATACATTGGAAAGAAATAAACTTATTACATGCAGTTGATGACTTGAGGCAGCAAATTTCTTCCCAAGCTAGTTGATGGTGATTGACATAAGCTGTATTAAAAGGGTCTTTTAATATTGGAATTGAATGAAAGGTCATTGCAAAATCTAAGAAATGACATTGTACTCAACCAACAAAAATGCATTAAACTTCATAGGGAGGTATTTTTCAAAAAAATGTTTTTTGACGTTATTCTTCCTTTTCGTACAGTGAGGGCTTTCTCCTTTCAGGTGTTGTCCCTGTAAAATTCACCCATGCACCATCACCATAGTTTCTTGTGTTCTTCCCTCCCCCATTTTGATCCTTTTCCCTCTCGCTCCCCTGCAGAGTGTCTCCGGTTAATACTGCCTGTTGATTTTGTTTTCTAATTTATGGTAGTTATTTTTTTTTCCTGATCCCTTATTTAGTTCCCCTGCATTCCTCATAGGGAGGTATTTTAATAAAGCAAATAATAATACTAAATTTATGCATTCTGTTGCCACTATATAAAATACCAGTGCTTGTTATTGCTTTTTTCTTAGCTAAAGGAAAAAATATTTAATGGTATATTTGAAAAATGCATAAAATCCTTACAAAATAAATATGTATATTTCACCTACATATGTATGATATGTATGAGACCCTCCTTATAATTAGTTTTCTTGTCACATTTTAGTTAGATGGCTGATCTGAATATCTCTTGCTATAAGAACAAAGCCTTTTCAGACGAAGAATGTGTTATTGTCTATTCACTCCCCCTCAATAATCAGCACGAAAGTTGTCTTTCGGATGTGGTGCTTATATATTATTTCACAGTGACTTTGCTGCTTCCTAAAGTATATGTAGACTGCTACCCAAAAGGTGGTTTTTTTTGCCTTTTTTCTCCAAATATGATTTCTTTTTAAAAAAAGGTCAGATGGTCTCAGATGGTCTGAGTTTGAACAGTTTTAGCTCTTGGCAAAATGGGCAACCAAACATTCCATAGAACTTTTCCTACTCCTGCCCTTCTTAGTATAGAGCCAGGGCTGCTCTCCTACCCAGACAACTGATCAGTCTTTTGCTTGGCTACCTTCGTCCCCATCATGAGACTGTTCTCTGTGTAGCAATTTTGGAAAGAACTTGGTTAACGGTCTTTAACTTTTTCAGTTACAAAAACTATTAACTTGTTGGGCCTCCCTGGTGGCACAGGGGTTAAAGTCTCAGTGCTATCAAGCTGTCACCAGCCATTGAGGCATGAGTTCAATTCCTGGCCAGGGCCTTGACCCACATGGCACAGCAGACCTCTCCTGTCTTGCCTGCTGCTCCCCTCAGCAGTGTATTTCAGTAGATCCGTCTGTTTTACTCCCTGTGCTGTCTCTGGTGAATCCTCTCACCCCCACATCTCTGGCCTACATCCCAGATCTTGTATGAATAAATATATTTTTAAAAATAGTTAAAAGAAAAAGTCTTCAAAAAGACGAAAATCAAAAAGAATTAGAATTTTTCAGCTACCCAATTTTAGATGTATAGATTGTGGACTGTGTAAAACTAGAGGGGATTTATTTCCTGCCTTTATGTGTGGACCTCAGAACTCTTATTTGTCATTTCAGACCCATCCAAATGTGGATAAAAAACTTTTCACTGCAGAATCTCTGATTGGCTTAAAAAATCCAGAGAAGTCATTTCCAGTCAACAGTGACGTAGGAGTGCTAAAGTGGAGACTACAAACCACAGAGGAATCTTTTATTCCACTGACAAGTGAGTGCTTTTGGCCAGTTCCACTGAGTTAGTCTGCATTGAGAACTAGAAATAGCCTTAGCTTATCCACACTTATCTTCATTGCCATAACAAAAATCTTCATAAAAATGACCTTCTTTCAAAATGGACTAGTCATGCATTTTTTGTTTTAACATTAGATTTAATTTTTAATAGCTTTAATTTGAAACCCTTATTTTTTAATAGTTTATTTTAGAATGTTTAAGACCTCCATCTGTCATCTTTGATTGCCATCTTAACTTTCCTCTGCTTTTTCTGATGTTCTGATAATCCTGCTTTGCTTTTCTCCTCAGTTAATTGCTGGCCCTCAGAGAGTGGAAATGGCTGTGATGTCAACATAGAATATGAGCTGCAAGAAGATAATTTAGAGCTGAATGATGTGGTTATCACCATCCCACTCCCGTAAGTAATGTCCCACATATAATCTTTTTCTTTTCTTTACTAGGTTTATAGAACTAATCTTTTAGAATTCAGTTTGTAGGCAGCACTTAGCTTATTGTGCATGCTAAGATATTTGCTTCTTTAAAAGGCCAGTTGGGAAGTCAGATACAAAAGGCTGTCTGCTTATGATTCCACTTATATAGCATTCTGAAGATGTTCAGGCAATACACTTAGGGCAGAAATCAGGAAGAGGAAGGCATTTGATTGCAAAGGAGCATAAGGGAACTTTTGGCTATGCTGGAAATGTTCTGATTTGACTGTGATGATGATGATTACAAGGGTACATACATTTGTCAAAGTGCATCGGAGCTGTACACTTCAAAAGGAGTGAATTTTTCTGACATTCAAACCAAACCAGTCAAAGCCAGTTGTCACTCTAAGAGCTCTTTTCAGATGTTAGTCCTCAGTTTGTTCATGTAGTAGTGAAGATTTCCAGAAGGAGGAGCCACTTCTCAGTCAAACTTTCTCTGGTTTGTTTTGTAATGCTTAAAGAAATTGAGGTTTTCAGACTGAATTTTTCTTTTTCACTTTGCTTTCTAAACTTTCAGAGAAAGAGTATGTTTTCATGGTAACTTAATTCTTGTTGAAACGAGATATCTACATTAATTTCAGTAAATTTTCTAACAGCTTTGTCGAGGCTTAACAAATACAATAAACTATACATATTTAGTTTTGACATATATATACTTGTGAAACCATCACCATAAATAAGATAATGAAAACGTCAGTCAGCCCCCCAAAAAATTTACCTTCAGTACGTTTTTGTTGTATGTTTAAATGACCTAGTCTCCTGGAAATACTCTCTACCTTCAGTTTATCTCCATAGTGGCATTTCCAGAGAGTGTACACTGGTCTTAACTTCCCAGCTCTTCTTCCATACCTCTCAGCACCTTCTCCCCATGATTAAGTAGAACTTAATTATAAATACACGGAAAATGTATTTTTTAGAATATCTTTACTGTTACTACATTACCCAGTAGTTATTTTTATAGAGAACATGGTACTAATTTAATTTGTGGATTTTCTTTCTCTTTTTGATAATTTAGGTATTCATATGACCAAGTCTGGTTTTAAGCATTCTTATTTCCATTTTTTAAAGGAGACTTTATTATCAGTAAGATAGTGTAAACCATTTTATTCTTGACAGCCTCGTCATTCTTTTAGAATAATAGGTGACTGCCTTGAACTGTTGTAGGACTTGGGTGTGGTGACAGATGTGGGTTTTGTTTTGTCAAGGTTTATTTTACTAGACTATTCTTAGTTTGCCGCAATTTTTGAGCCTCTCCATCTACCTTATAATTGTGGTTATGGTGGTTTCCTGTGTCTTGGTTCAATTTTGCAATAGTCTCCAGAAAAGACCCTTAGACAACATTTTACCCTATTGTCTAAGACTGATCAAATTAGAGGAGATCAGAATCAGAATTGGAGCAAGAGTAAAGGGAGAAAACGCATGCAGCTGGATCCATAAAATTGATAGTGAAGAGTTAATTTTGTTAGATCACCCCTAAAGTTTTTTTTGTCTCCTTTATTTACCTTGCCCCTAATGTAAGCATAGAATGTCACTAGTGAATTAAAAGATGATAAATTTAGAATGTGTAGGAGTAGGTGACACTGCCTGTCAGCCATGTGTGGGGTGCAAAATACATCCTACTAGCCCTGGTTCTCTTCTAGATCATGGACAACTATGTCTCTTCACTCATCATGTCCCATTTTGCCCAGGGGTAATTGTGCTTTCACTTGTCATATAAAAGTCCACTTTACTGGATTGTAAATCACTGAAGCTGCAATTGTAATAAGTTTTGAAACATCCTAAAATCTTTTAAAAGCATCCTCTCAAAGGCCCAAATTCATCTCCATTCTAAATAACCACAAAATGGTTTTTGAAATCTCAGTCTCCCCAACACACACACTTATTTACTTGTTTCCCCGACGTTGCCACCTGTATGACATTTTTTTTAAAGATTTATTTATTTATGCATACAAGCTGGGATGTAGACCAGAGGTGTGGGGTGTGAGAGTGTTCACCAGAGACAGAGTGGGGAGCAGAACAGTAAGATGTACTGAAATGCATTGCTGAGGGGAACAGCAGGCGAGACAGGAGAGGTCTGCTGTGCCACATGGGAATCTCCCTGGCTGGGTATTGAACTCTTATTGCAGTGGTTCTGGATAGCTTCATAGTGCTGTGACTTAACCCGTTGCACCACCAGGAAGGCCCTGTATGACACTTCATTAAAATTATTTCTTAGCAGAGCAACAAACCATTGGTGCAGGATTTTTTTGAAAGATATCCCACTTTACATGTATGTAAGCCTGAGTCTCCCACTAGCTCCACATCTAATCCATAAACTGGAGTGTAGCCCATAGGCATATCTGCCAGCTAACTATGGTGTATATATCTGCATCTAGACAATGAGTGAAACCCTTAGCCAAGGTGCTAGGACTTTATGTTTACTTGAAGTTATTAAGGAGTTTAATATTTTTTTTAATATGTATTTTACATCTTCTTTCTTTTTGTACAATGTGTGCTTTCTCTTCTCAGGTGTAGTCCCCATAAAAGTCCCGCCACCACTTCATCCATACACCATCACCATAGTCCCTTGTGCTCTTCCCCTCCCTTGTTTTGAGCCTTCTCCTTTCCCCTCCCCAGCAGAATGTCTCTGATTTATAGTTGCCTGTTAATTTTGTTTTTTAATTTATTATAATTGTTTATTTTCCTGATCCTTTATTTGGTTCCCCTACATTCCTCCTATAAGCGAAACCATCTGATGTTTTTCTTTTTCTTTCTGCCTTATTTCACTGAGCATAATCCCTTCTAGCTCTATTCATATTGCTGCGAATGGCATGAGTTATCTTTCTTGACTGCTGAGTAATATTCCATTGTGTATATATACTACATCTTCTTGATCCAATTATATATTTTTGGACATTTCGGTTGTTTCCATGTCTTACCTATTGTAAATAGTGCTGCAGTAAATATAGAGGTGCAGGTATCCTTTTATTAATGTTTTTGTGTCCTTTGGGTAGATGCTTAATATTTTTTTAAAGAATATATATATAGTAGGTAGAATTTGAAGAACGAACTGACATTTGTGGTTGGTTTTCCTTGGCAGAGTTCTAGCTCTGGACAGTTAACTTGACATGGATATTTTTGTGACAGGTCTGGCGTTGGTGCACCTGTGATTGGTGAGATCGATGGCGAGTATCGCCATGACAGTCGGCGAAATACCTTGGAGTGGTGCCTGCCAGTGATTGATGCCAAAAATAAGAGTGGCAGCCTTGAGTTCAGCATTGCTGGGCAGCCCAATGACTTCTTCCCTGTTCAAGTCTCCTTCATCTCCAAAAAAAATTACTGTAACATACAGGTACCCCGTTTTAATAAAGGGCTTATGTGGGAAAAGCTATAGGACAGATGCCAGGTAAACAGCAGAGTTTGTTGGTCAGAGTGAAAAAATCAGAAAAATTAGTCACCCCTGCGCATTCCATTACTGACTCTTACGAGCTTGATCAAATTCCTCATCCATTTTACTTTAGTTTTCTGCTGTCAGAAGAGTAAGAAATTGAATACATACAAGAGTATTTACGGATTATGCGGGATTCATATCTCCTAGTTACCTATTTTTTTATAATTGTATATTTTAAAATCCATTTGCCCTAAACACATGGTTTTCTAATGCTTTTTTAGCATCACTTGATTTGAACCGAGGAATGAAAGAACAGGTTTTTTTGTTTGCAAGGCAAAATTACTACCCCAAAAAATGTGATTTTAATGCAAATTGATAGTGTTAAATTGTTTCATATTTTCTCTACATTAATACAGATGATTTCAAGAGTCAGTTCTTTTGTAAAACCCTGTACTTAGTCATAAGCAAAGTAATGGAAATTTATGAACTATACAGTTAGATCATTATTTTGAACTCACTGTTTCTCCAGTTTTTGAAATTGTGTTATAAGCACCCAGTTTATATTGGTGTCTTCCCTTTTGATTTGTTGATTTAC
The DNA here is from genome assembly GCA_004024925.1 of Scalopus aquaticus. NCBI lineage: Eukaryota > Metazoa > Chordata > Mammalia > Eulipotyphla > Talpidae > Scalopus > Scalopus aquaticus. The sequence goes on from PVIJ01002948.1 coordinate 132,012, forward strand.
TTGTTGTTCTAATACTATCTTCCAGATGGTTTCTGTCTCTCTTATAAGTGCTTGGGATTTATAATTTCCCCTATTGGATAATTGCAAAGAGCTGTTCATTGGTGTTTTCTTCCTCTCCCTCCCTCCATGACCCGTCACCCCTTGCCGATTATTGACATAACCCTATCAGTTATTGGGAGAACATTGTTGGACTTAAGACATTAGATAGAAATTTTCCTGTTTGGCATCTTGTGCAAAGTAAGAGAGTATTAGTGCTCTCTCAAAGCCTTATGAAATATGAATTAGTGGTTCAGGTATTGTGTTGCTGTTATTACTGACACCATTGTTACAGGTAATTTGTTAAGTTAGATATTTATTGTTTTATTTTGTTTTTAAGATTTATTTTTATTGATTTATGCATACAAGAACTGGGGTTTAAGCCAGAAGTGCAGGGAGTAAGAGGATGCAGCAGAGACAGAGTGGGGAGCAAAACAGGCAGATTCACTGAAATACACTGCCCAGGGGAGCAGTGGGCGAGACAGGAGAAGTCTGCTGTGCCATGTGGGTCAGCTCCCTGGCCCGGAATTGAACTCGTGCTGCACTGGCTTCTGTCAGCTTCATAGTGCTGAGACTTAACCCCTTGACCCACAGGGGAGTGCCTAAATGAAATAATTTTAAAGAGTTAGAATATTGTATTTGGGATTAAAATGTTAATTGATTGCTCTGATGGAATGTCTATGAACCGAATAAGTTTTATATGGCAGGAATTGGGTGGCCACTCATTCCGGACCTTTTAATTAAATTCTAATGCCATTCTGTAGCTCATCCCAATACTTGTCTTTTTTTATCTAGAGAACAAGTTAATTGTGTTAGTGGGGAAGAATGATGTAAATTGTAGCTGTGAATTCTACTTTGTTAGTATTTCTGAGATTTTAATGCTGTTTTTGGGAATTTCATCTGTTTTGTACTGAGAATTTAGCACCTTGGAAACTCTCCTTCTGATTTACCTTACTCTTTTGTTTGTTTTGCTAGGTTACCAAAGTGACCCAAGTAGATGGAAACAGCCCTGTAAGGTTTTCCACAGAGACCACTTTTCTAGTGGATAAGTATGAAATCCTGTAATACCAAGAAGAAGGAAATCGACAAGGAAAAATTTCAAATTAATAAAGAAGCCCAACAGAGGCTGAAGAGTTTTTTCCAAATCTACAAGCCATTGGAGACCCTTTACTTCTGATACAATGCACGATTCTTTGCGCGCAAGGACCCTCAACTCACACCCTCAGTGTTTCAGTGTCACAGAGACATTCATTGGCAAAGAAATGACACAAACATGAAGGGAAAGGCTGCTGATTTCTTTGGCAGATTTTATTGGCCAGCAGGAAAACAAGCTCTCCAGAGAATGCCCCCAGTTAAAAAACACTCTGCCTTCACCCAGTTGCTCTTTTACTTTTACTTTAATGCTGAATACAATTATATTTCATACTTACTACTTTGTTTTTTAGAAGTTTTCTCTGCAGAAAATTTTAATCTTTCTTACTCCTTTCCTCTCGTTTTTTTTCTTTCTATGCATTCAGTCAAGCACCAGATCATCTGTGTGTAGGCACTGTATTTGTCAGTCACTCCTGGGACAAGGTGATCCAATCCATTCTTGGATTTTTGGGTTATACACATGAACTGCTTTTAAGGGACCTGGGGTCTAGAAGTTAAAAGAGAAGGAGGTCTTAATATCCTTTTCGTTTATTCAGTCATCCTTCCACTTCTTTGCCAAATGGTTTTCCTTTTGGGTCTGTCCCTTCATTTTAAAGCAGTGCTGTGAATCCTACTTGTGTCAATGTTGAGGACAGCTGAGAAACAGCTTTCAGATGGCACAGCCCCACTTCAGTGTCTGGGACGAGAATGGCTAAGTTCAGCTGGGGATTTCATATCCGCAGGTGATCGTGTCTGCTGCTGGTGCTGCTCAGGCCTCCACGTTGTGTGTACTTCAGCTAAAACGTAACAGCTCACAGTCTTTGTAATCCTTTCACGTTCTTCATGTTCACCACCTCTTTTTCCTGACTGTTCTCAGTTCTTTCCTTTCTAGCAGAGATGAGGTTATAATTTTGGAAGCTGTGGTGTCTCTTTGCCACCACCAGAATTTTAGCATGAGAAGACACAGCTGATTATATTGGTATGTAGAGGTTGCCGATATAAAACTCCATTTCCTTAAGCCTGTCCAGCACTTTTCACCAGCCTATCTGTTCCTATCTCAAAAATCCTTCCTTTTCCTCCTCTAATCCTTTCCTCTGGAATGTCATCGAGTAGTGGTTGTTTTTCAGCCCCTCATCTATTACTTTTTCAGTGGAAAAGACTACCAACCCAGAGTTGACTTTTAACCCAGTATTGCATTTAGTAGGGTTGGTGAAGTTGCTGCCAGGCTGCAGCCACTGGCAGGGGGAAGAGGCAGATGACTCTAGGTGACCTGCACTTTGAACTGGTTGGAGAGTGCCCATTCTGAAAGACTTCTGGCCTTCCCTGCAAACAGTCTCTTGTACTTAAAGCAGTCACACAAATGGCCATGGATGGAATTGTTTGCCAAAGAAATTTCTGGCCTTTCCATTTCCCTTAACTGCATCAGGGAAGAATCCTTATCTCTAAGTTGGTTTCCACATGAGGTTTTTTGAGGAAGGGGACTGGAACAAGAAATCTGTCATGTAGTTAAGTAGACAAGAAATCTTATTAATCCAGTTTTGTTTGAAAGTTGCTTGTCCATATGATTTTTTAAAAGGTTTAGTTTCACAGAAACCTTTTTTTCTGAAATTACTTTTGGGGTAATATTTAAAACGAGAGACGTTTTGTAACCCTGTAAAATACATAGGGATTATAACATTCCAGTGTACACAGAAGGCAAATTCTTTAATCAAATAAAGAGTATTATAAAATGAGTGTTTATTAGACTCGACTCTCATACTTTGCTGATTTAGGATAATGTAGTGGGATCTAAGGTTAAAAATTAGTAAAGTGTTTATAGGTATTGTAGGTATTAGGTATTATAGGTATTGTGTTGCTTGTATATTTTTCTACATTTGAACACACAAATACACCCTTGGCAGCGTAGTTTTTTTTTATATACATACAAGTTGGGGTACAGGCCAGAGGCGTGGGGCGGCGAGAGGGTCCACCAGAGACACAGCGGGTAGCCGAACAGGCAGATCAGAAACACACTGCTGAGGGGAGCAGCGGGCGAGGCAGGAGAGGTCTGCCGCGCCATGTGGGATTCTCCCCAGTCGGGTGTTGCGTTGCCGCTGCCAACAGCTCCACAGGGCAGCGCTCAACCGCTGCGCCACCAGGGAGGCCCCAGTTTTTTAATTGAAAGTGATTTACATGGTTTTGGTCTTTTGTCGGGCTGTTGGAGAGTCAAGGTGAGGCTTCACCCGTACAAAGAATGTATGTGTGTCCAGCATCTGCCTGTGCCTTGCCTTTCCCTTCAGGGTTTACTGGGTGCCGCCTGGACCTTTTTAGCTGCAGTGACTTTGGGCAGCTTTGGCTAAGGAGTGAGGAGGCTTCTGGCAGCCTGGCAGCCCAGCCCTGTCTGCACTATGCGGAGGGGAGTGAGCTGTGGAGCCTTAGAATTGATGGGCTAGCTCGGTGGCCCAGTAGCGCCCCAAGACCCTGCCTTCACCAACCAGGCAACCACAGTGCAGGGCCAGAGCCTCCCCCAGGGGACAGCACAGTACTGAGGATATTTTTTTTTAAAGATTTATTTATACATACAGGCTGGGGTACAGGCCAGAGGCATGGGGCGGCAAGAGGGCCCACCAGAGACAGAGCGCGTAGCAGAACAGGCAGATCAGAAATACACTGCTGAGGGGAGCAGCGGGCAAGGCAGGAGAGGTCTGCCACGCCATGTGGGATTCTCCCTGGCCCGGCGTCGAACTCACATGGGGAAGCTGCCGACAGCTCCACAGTGCAGCGCTCAACCGCTGCGCCACCGGGGAGGCCCCTGTGTTGATATAATTCTGCAGTCAGCCAGCCCTCGATGCCCAGCATATCCCCAGCAAGTTGCTCAACTTCTCAATTGCCTTAGTTTCCTCAAGTGGAAAATGGGGATGCTAGTAAGTTTGGGGGAACATTACTTAATCCATATGGAGGTTTACTGTGTTGCCCCTTGCCTAATAAAGTCTCAATAAAGGGCAATTCTTATTGTGACCGAAAAAGAAAAAATGAGGTTTCATTTTAATGATGGTCGGTTATATTTAGAGCCTTCTTTTCCTCATTAGATAAAAAGTGGTAAGTGCTTTGCAGTTTTGTAGGGCAGGGACTAAATGGTTACCTAATTCTGGATGAATGATGGATGCATTGGGAGTTAATTCAAAAAAGGCTTTATTTAGTTTGCAAAACTACTGAATATCAACAAATTGGAAGGCAAATTATTCTGTAATGAATAACTGTATCTGGAATGCAAGCCTGTTTCAATGGCGAAAGCCAAGATTTTGAATTTATTTTTACTTAAGAGAAATAGTATCTGGTCTAATGTTGCCGAAGTGTCATTGTCATTTGGCTCTCAGACTGTAACCTTAGTCCAATGAATGAAGCACACCAGAACCATGCCACACCTCTCTCCCCCCCACTGGCAGCTAATCCCTCCACAGCATCTTGGTTTCTTGTGAGGGAGACTTAACAAAACAATTAGATGTGAGTGAACATTCTGTTTAATGTAGGAGGCTTGTGGTTCTTGCTGTGGATTAATTAATTCTACATAGTGGAGGTAAGAATCCCAACCCCTCTGTGGTCAGGTGTTCTTTTTAAAAAAGATCTGTCATTCATCTACTCAGTAGTTTCAAGTCCCAATCTATCAACCCATGCATCTCTGACAGGAGAAACTGCCTTCCAATTAATTTACATTATTCACACTGGGTAGGATTGGAAAGATTTCCAAGGCTGATAGAGAACAGTCTTCCTTAAAAGTTCATATTTGGCAGGGTTTATTAGAACAAGATAGAAAAGTAGAAGAAAAACTACCCATGAAGAAGACTAAAGTCTAATTAGAAGCAACAGCTGTCCCTATTTACAGACTTTAAGATAGACAAAGTGTTAACTAAAGCTAGTGATAGTCGACATGGGTCTCGAATGGGTGAAGAATAAGGCTTCTGTCTAGTAAGCTTTGTAGGAATCTCTAAATAAAAACTCTGAGTTGACTCCCCATCATCGCAGCCATTTTCTACCTTCATATCCTCTTCTTTCTCCCTTTGGTAGATTTACTATCTGTAGAGCTTCTTTAAAACTCCTAGAAGATCCACAGGCAGGTTGGTTCTTGTGCATTGCTCTTCCCAAAGGGTAGACAGCCTCTCTCAAGGATCACTTTGACATCTTATCCTGGGAAGCGAGTGACTGGTGTGGAGACATGCTTTTAGAAAAGCTAGACTACCTTTTCCAGGCAAGCTGTTGCCCCCCTCTCTCAAGAGGTTAAGCAACCAGGCGGTTTTTAAAGGCTAGGTAACTTCCCAACCCCCCACCAAAAAGGAAGTTTTTGCCTTGCTGTTAATAGGGTAGGGGCTAAATGGTTAGTTGGGGCTTAGTCCAGTTCTGGAATGTGCTCATAAACATATTCAGGTTGATTACTAAAAAGGTTATTTGAAGAAGGTGTTACAAATCCATGGCCAATGAGAGAAGCGGAAATAGGTCTAGTTCTCTATTTTTTTACTAAAAAGCACCTGTACGGTAAATGGAATTAATCAGGCTTTTTACGCTATTAGCCTCTGTTGCTACCACCTGCGGCCTTGACTGTGTTGATGCAGAAGGCGCTTGGGGTCGTGGGTGCGGAGCATGCGTGCCTGATTGTGGACACCTGGAGTGTGGTGTGGGCATGCGTAAATGTGCACACTTGCACCTAGTGGCCAGGACTATAATGATTGCTGCAAGAGCACTAGTGGCGTGACTACAGAAGAGGCAATTTCTAAGACAAACTAAGAATAGTTCCTGGTCCTTTGCAACTGCTAAAGAAAGGTTTGTGGTATTTTCTAAGTTGGATGCAGTGAAGGGTAACTTGGCGTCATTGCAGCCACCACTCCTATGCTAATGATGCCTGAGTTCAGGACCCAAAGAGGCCAGGAAGGATAGCTTTCTGGGTGTGTATCTACAGGGATTACTTGCTATACGGAGCAATAGTCACCTCTTTCTGGGGCCGGAGGGAATACAACTTGAGAGGAGGCACAGAGGTGGGAGATGTGCCTCGGCAAATGCAGGAGGCGTGTGGAAATCCACTTGTGACATTCATAGCCAAGTGTAGAGGGCCTTAAAAAAAAAAAATCTTCCACACCCAGCCTTTACCCTCTCCCCCTGCTTCCTCTTCGGAAAGTCTGAAGCATGCCTGGAAAGCTGTTTTCTGCTTTCTTCTCCTCTTCCTCCCCCTTTTCCGAGCTCCCAGCTGCTCGACCTCTTGCGTAACTGTGAGAGAGCACTCAGTTTTTCTGATGGGCTCCAGATGTGGAGCGGGGTGAGGGTGGAGGGTGGGGGTGGTAGGTCTGTGGCCCCCTGAGAGCTCTAACTGTGGGAACATTCGGCCCTGACACAGCAGGAGCGAGGACACATTGCACAGAGCCTTCATCCTGGGCCAGCTGGTCCCTGGGCTAGGACAGAGCAGTTGGGTGCTGTTTCAGACACTGTCTCAGCATCAGTGTCTCCATGGCAAGCTTGTTTATCCTCCAAACTCCCCCTGACCGAGACAGAGCTGGGGGTGGTGAAATACAGTTTTGCGAAGTCTCTGAGGCATCCAGTAAGCCCCTTCCCTCAAATGCTGGGTCTTGGCACATAGGATACAACAGTTTGGGGTTTGTTTGTTTTTTTACCAGAATAGCCTCAAAATTACTGTTGTGGCTTGCCTCAGGAAAGATGGCCAGAGTTAAAATTCTCATGAGTCTCAAGCAGTATGAAAAGAGGACTAAGAGGCTTTGCCCCACGCTCCAAATTCTGGGGCTTCCTGGTACCAATAGCGCTTACTAATAGTCTGATAGTTTAGTCTTTTAACTACAGCAAGTCACTGGGGATAGTGCCCTTCCCCTCCCCCTTCCTGTCCACTGCCTGGAGACAGAGCTCCAATCTCCAGCTGTGGCCCCCCCTTGCTTATACTGGCCCTGTCAATGAATGACCAAAGATTACTGCAGTTCAGCCTCCTGCTGATTCTGAGGTGGGGAGAGAGGACACAAACTAAAATCACAGAATCAGAAAAAGATTTGTCCATACGGAAGAGGACAGATGATTTTTCTGCTACCTGCCCTAGCTTGGAACTTATGCCAGCTTGGGGGCTTTCTGCTCCCTCCTTCAGGGAGGAAGTCTCAGGGGGTCCCTCTAGCTCAAGTTGAAGAGGTCATGTCTAACAGTCCACCTCCCTAGGGCCTCCCCAATCAGTCTCCTGGGGCAAGAGCTGGCTTTGCAAGGTAAGGATCCACTGTCAGCATTGGATTTCCTGGTGAGGGCTGAGATGGAGACTAACTTCAGTCAGATCCGGTTTCTAGACTTTTTAAAGGTTTTAAGCCCCTCCATTTCTTCCATATTACCCTCCACTCCTAGAGAAACCCAAACTGCTATAGAATGGTGTGCTTAATGTGTACCTATAGCTTGCTTCCCAGTTCTGTGGAACCCAGCAGGTTGTGGTGCCCATGGAGCTACCTCTCGGCTTCCCTGAGCAAAACAGTTTGCAAGGCGCTTGAGCATGCCTCCTCAGACCCAGCCTTAGGAAAACCCCGGAAGGCCGATGTGAGGGGTTACCAATACCATTTACAGGTCTTCATGGGGACTTGGAATAGTTGAAGAGAAGGGGTGACCTGGGTACCCTCTGTAAATGTTCTGGAAGAGATGTTGAGAGTATGTTGTAGGGGTGTGACTATGAGGTTCATAGGGAGTCAAAGGATTTGGGGGGAGGGTGTCTAAGATTAAAAGAAAAAAAAAGCGAGAAACCATCAAAAAGCACCCTCTCAGAAGTGCCTTCAAGCCTCGTGGAGGGTGGTCTGGGAGAGTCCGAAGGAGAGGCGAGTGGGGGGTGTGTGCGGTGCTCTCGCAAGCTGCTGCTGCTGGTGGCGGTGGTGGTGGAGAACCCAGCTGCAGAGATGAACAAAGCGGGCGCTGTGCAGGCCGGGGGAGGTGCTAGGGGAAAGGGTGGGTGGGGGACCTTGGGCTCCAGCCCCACAAGGGCGTCTTCTCTGGCTGGCCTGGCGGACAGGACGCGAGACGGGGGCGGGGACAGATGGGAGGGGCGGGACCCGCTCGCTCTCCTCCTACTCAGCGGGGTCCTAGGGAAAAGCTACAGTGTCTTCTGAGTCCACCGCCGCGGCGGCCGAGCCAGGCTAAGGGACCAGTGTCCCCTTCTCCCCTTGAAGTAGGAACGCTCCCTCCACTACCTCGCGGGTCGCGTTCGCTGGGCGCTGGCACTGAGTAAAGGGAAGTCCAGGGCTGGGCGAGAGCCCTTTCATCAGCTCTGGTCTAAGGGAGCCCGGAAGAAACCCGTGGGGGACGAGGGGTTGTCCCAGGTGAGTTCGAGTTGGGGAAAAGGGTTTTCCTTCAAGCTGCCCCCCAGCCACGCCGCCGCCAGAGGGGGCCCTCGGCCTCTCCCCGGGAGGGACCCCGGGCCAGGTCCCTGACAGTGGGCGGACACTGTCGGGGTCTGGTGCGCCCGCGCCCCACAGCTGCCTCTCGCGTCGGCAGCAGTCCCAAGAGCTCCGAACCCGGAGGGAGGCGTCGTGGGGCATCTCGCCCCGGGGCCGGGACCTCTGGACGACGGGGAAGGGAGCGAAGTCTGGCTCGGAGGCTTGGGTGTCTTGCAGGGACTCTGGGGTGCGTCCAGGAGGTGGGAGCCCCTCCGCCACGACCCGAGTCTTTAGGGGTCCGGAGACCGGGTGGGGCTGCTGGGGTGAGCGAGTCCCGGGCCTGGCCACGCCCGCGCCGTCCGGATTCGGAGCCCGCGCGGAGTTCCCCCGAGCCCCGGAGCGGGGGCGAACGAGTCATCGGCTGGAGGAGCGTCGGGGGACACCGCGCGGGTCACCTCCTCGCCCACGGAGGCTTCCGGCGGGCGGGGCCGGTGGGGGCTTGGCTGGGAGACGCGTGGCCCGCGGGAGACCCGGGGCTCCGGGCGGGGCGGCATACTGGGCCCGTTAGCTCAGCCAGCGGGGAGGCTGACTCAGCGACGCCGCCTCAGCGGCCACCCCGCCCCCGGTCCCCGACTCACACCCCCCGCTCGACGTGCCCGCACACTGCTCTCGCACCAAACAGCTCTCACGCACCCCCAGCACCACGGTCCCCACACGCTCGCCCCTCAAATGCAGTCGTTATGCGCGCACTCTCACCCCTCACGCAGCCCCCTCTTCCAAAGCCCCCCCATAAAGCCTCTCTCACACGCACCCCTCATACATGCACCCCTCACTCTCCCACACACAGCCGTTCACACACTCACAGATGCACCCCTCACACACGCAGCCCCCCTTCCCGCAGCTGCGGGGCGTGGGGTGAGGGGGAGCGGGCGGTGCTTGTGGGGCCTCCCCATTCCCTCTGCACAAACAAGCGGCTCCTTCTCCCCACGCCCGAAGAAAGGCCTCTTGTCCAGTAGCAGGCGGGCCCAACACTGCAGCCTTGTCCCACCTGCGGACCTGGCCTGGGCAGGCCCCACACATAGACCTTCAGCCCACTCTCCCTTCACTGCACTCTGCCCACAGGACTCTCGCCCCACTCTCCCTTCAACCCACTCTGCCCTTATCCCACTGACTTCACCCCACTTGGCCCTTAACCAACTCTGCCCTCACTCCATTCTACCTTCACCCCACCCTACTCTGCCCTCACCCCACTGGGCTTTCACCCCCCCCACGGCCCTTGGCTCAATCTGCAGGGTTCTCCTTCCAGGTCCTGGCGGTCCACCTCTGCTTGGACTGCCCAGGTTACTTCAACACTTCTGGGGCGCCTGTCCTGTGTCCCCCTTTCTCATCAGTTCCCCCATCTTCCCTCTACTGGGTCTCTCCTCCACTCCCCCCCTCCAGTGGGTCTCCTCCAGGACCCACTGCGGCCTCCACCCTATGCCAGCTCCTTCCCTAGAGGGCCCGACCCGCCTGTGCTCCAATCTCTTCTTTGCCCCCCAATCTCTCTACCTCTCTGTCCAGGCCTCCCCTCAATTTTGCGATCCCCCACTTTCTCTGGCTCCTCCACTTCTCCGTCTGCCTGTCCAGCCCAGCACTCCTGGGCCCCAGCCCTCAGCCCCTCTTTCAAGGGCTCTCCGGCTCCCGCGCTGCACACCCCGCCCCCCAACGCGTCCCCTCAGCACCCTCACCTGCCGGCTGCCTGGCCTCGCCCAGCCCAGTCCGCCCCGCTTGGCTCCGGCCTCAGTTTCCTTCCCCTCCCGGCTCCTTCCTCTGCCGGCCGCCTTCCTCGAGGGCGGATGTGCGCCGCGCAGGCCAAGGCGGCGGCCGCCAGAGGTGCCCCACTCCCCGCCGGCCTCGGGTCACCGCCATGAGCCGCCCGGGGCGAGGCCCCGGCTGGACCCCTGGACCCCAGGTGAGGCCGGAGCTTCGCGCCGAGCTGGGGCTTGGACCGGGCTTGGGAATCCTGGACGCCCTAATGCACCGGTGGAGTCCAGACCTTCCCGGCGCTTCCAGGGCCTCCCTCTACCCTAGCTCGGGTGCCGAGACCCCCAGCGGAGACTCTGGGCGCCCCACTTGGCAGAGAGGCCTGGGGACGGATGTGTGTGGTGGGGGGGGGACGGCGAGGGAAGACCTGGGTGCCCGCCCTTTCCCGCTGGGCGAGGAGGCCGGAGGGCCCGGCGGGCCGGAGCTCACTAGCCGGAACCCCAGTCTTGCCCCGCGCGGGGCCTCCCAAACTGCCAGGCCTCTGCCCGCGGCGCCCGCGTTGGGCTTGGGCCTCAGTGCCCGCGGTGCGAGAGAGCGCGAGAGCCCGGGCGGAGCGCGCTGCCCTCGGTCCCTCCCCGGGAGCCCCACGCACACCGCAGTGTCCCTTCTGGCCGCGGGCCCGGCGGGGCGGGGTGGGTAATTACAGCCGGCAAGTGGGTAGCCTCGTCAGACCGAAGCTGGGGGGTCGGTGGCAATGGGCCCGGCGCAGCGCGGTTGACTGTCTCGACCCCGGGTGGGGCCCGGGGAGAGGGCGCCCCCACGTGGCGGCTCCGCGCGCCGCGGTGCCGAGACACCTGGGTCTGGGGAGCGCCCCACTTCACCTGGATTAGGTTTCTGAGCTGGGGCCACAGCCTCGCGCCTCCCAATCTCTACATCTCTTCTTACCTTCTCGGTCTCTCCCCTACGCCGCTTTCCGTATCTCTCTCTGTCTCTTCATCACCTATTCCCTTCTCCTCTCGCTCTAATCACTCATTCCCCATCAACCTTATCGGTTTAAAATCTTTATCTCCATTTGAAATTCTTCAGTATAAACAGTGAACCCACCCGCCACTGCCTCACAGGATCATAGCGACAAATCTAACAGGTGAAGAAACAGAGGCCCAGAGAAGTAAAGTGACTTATTCAAGGTCACAAAATTCTAATTCTAATAACTGGGATTTAATATTATTCCTAAATCTCCAGATAATCACTAAAAACAAACAAACAAACAAAAAACTAACGGCTTTATTGAGATCTAGTGTTTATACTTTTATAAATTCACTGAATTGAAATGTACAGTTCAGCGATTTTTAATACATTTACAGAGCTGTGCAAACATTATCGCAATTTATTTTAGAGCATGTTTACCACCCCCCCCAAGAGAAATCTTGTGCCCAGTTAGTCACTCCCTTTTCCACTCTAAGTGCAGGCAAACTGTAATCCAATGATCTTTTTTTAATCATTATCCCAGCTTTATAGAGAATAACTTGATAGAGAAGTTAAGAAACTTGTCCAAGAGCTCACAGCTAATAAATAATAAAGTGGGGGTTAGAATTGAAGGCTCTTGCCTGAAGTCTTTCCACTAAATGACTGCCTTTCCTTCACCTTTATTTCTTTTGTTTTTCTCATTCCTTGTATTTTATTTATTTTTTAATTTTATTTATTTATTTATTTTAAGATTTTATTTTATTTATACATACAAGCTGGGGTACAGGCCAGAGGCGTGGGGCGGCGAGAGGGTTCACCAGAGACAGAGTGAGGAGTAGAACAGGCAGATCAGAAGTATACTGCTGAGGGAGCAGGGGGTGAGGCAGGAGAGGTCTGCCGCACCATGTGGGATTCTCCCCGGCTGGGCGTCGAACGCGCATCGCCGCTGCCGACAGCTCCACAGCGCAGCGCTTAACCACTGTGCCACCGGGGAGGCCCCCCTTTTATTTTATTTAAAAAATATTTATTTATGCATACAGGAACTGGGGTCTAGGTTAGAGGTGCATGGGTGTGGGGGTGGTGAGAGGATTCAGCAGAGACAGAGTGGGGAGCAGAACAGGTAGATTTGCTGAAATACACAGCTGAGGGCCTCCCTGTTGGCACAGGGGTTAAGGACAGTGCTATCAAGCTATCGTCAGCCCGAGCCATGCATTGGCTCCCTAGGCAGGGAACTAGCCCACATGGCTCAGCAGACTTCTCCAGTCTCACCTGCTGATCCCCTCAGCAGTGTATTTCAGTAGATCTGCCTGTTCTGTTCCCCACTCTGTCTCTGGTGAATCCTCTCACCCACCGTATCTCTGGCCCACACCCCAGTTCTTCTATGCATAAATAAATCTTAAAAAAAGAAAAAAAGAAATACACTGCTGAGGGGAGTAGTAGGGGGGAGAGAAGAGATCTGCTGTGCCATGTGTATTAGCTCCCTGGCTGGGGATTGAACTCATGCAGCAGTGGCTGGCAATAGCTTGATAGTGCTGAGACTTTAACCTCTACGCCGCCACCAGGGAGGTTCCTTATTCTTTTTAGATAAATAAATTCCGCATTCCCATTCCACTCTTTTGCTTTTCCTCCTTCAGAGAATGCTGCGGGGTTTCCATGACTGGAAAGAAGCAGTACTACTATATTTCTGGACATTCTTCCCAGGAGGTGCTAGGCTAGTTTGGGTGTTTGGTGTGGGTTAATGCCTTTGCCTTCCCTCTTCCCAGGCGGACTTGGGTTGGGTCCCAGGCCCTGTTCCGGCCTCTCTTCCTCCGGCTTGGGTGGAAATGGTGACGGAGATGATGTAGTTCAAGCCCGGAAGGGTGGAAGCTGAGAGGGTAAAATTAGTAAGTCTGTGGCTGAGGCCCCTGGGTCCCACTGGTAGGGCCAGACACTCCTTGGAATGCTGGCTCCTGCCCCCCCACTTCCTCTCCAGGTCACCTGGTATGTGGCTCTAAGAGAAAGTGGCGGGAAACCCAGCCTTCCTGGGCCTCCCTCCCTCCCTTCAGCCACACTCTTCTCAGTTTTCTCAGCAGAGGGAAACGTTTCAGCAGCAGAGGGAAAGTTTCTCACTTGAGCAAGTTGGCCAAGGGATGTAGTGCACAAAGGTCCTTCTTCATGTTTCTCAGATATCAAAAATATGAGCCAGGGAGAGAGGAAGTTCAAGTTCTGACTCTGGACAGTTTACCCTTGGTTCTGAGAACCTAAAGCTTCCTACGGTGTCTGTGTCGTCTGTGTGGAGTCTGGTTAAGAGCCCCCCGTGTCCTGTATTCCCAGTATCAGTCACTACTGAGGGCTTTTGTTGGTTTCTTTGTTTTTTTTGTTTTGCTTCATTTTTTGCTAATAGTGTGCAGGTAAGATTGCTTTCTTGGGAAGAAAGGGTGCAGGGGTTGAGACACAGAGGTAGCAGAAATGGTTGAGTTTTCTTGCTGTGTCTCCTTTAAGAAAACATCCTACTGGGCCTCCCCGGTGGCGCAGCGGTTAAGCGCAGAGGAGATGTGAGTTCGAAGCCCAGCCAGGGAGAATCCCACATGGTGCGGCAGACCTCTCCTGCCTCGCCCGCTGCTCCCCTCAGCAGTGTATTTCTGATCTGCCTGTTCTGCTCCCCACTCTGTCTCTGGTGAACCCTCTCGCCGCCCCACGCCTCTGGCCTGTACCCCAGCTTGTATGTATAAATAAAAAATAAATCTTTAAAAAAAAAAAAAGAAAAAGAAAACATCCTACTGAGACTCCTGGGAAAAGAGACAAAGAAGAGGCAGAGAAAGGTTGGGGGGGGGGGTCCTGCTCTGCCCTGCCATGGGTTGGAGGCCCTCTGACAACCAGCGTCCCTGGAGGGTCCCTTGATTCACTTCTCCCCCTAAGGTAGATTTCCCCACTCCGCTTAAGGCTCCGGATGTCCTGAGGGCCTCAGCTGCCAAGACCTCAGACCTGGGTGTCTGAGACACGTGTAGACGCACAGGTTGGGCCTTGGAAGGCTTTTGTGCTTGTGGTGGTAAGGTCCAGGACTGGCATGGTAGCCGTGCTTGGCTGACAACACAGCACTACCTTTCCCCACAGGCTCCTGAGCTGCCTCCACTTTTTTTTTTTTTTTTAAGATTTATTTATTTATGCATACAAGCTGGGGTGTAGGCCAGAGGTGTGGGGGTGAGAGGATTCACCAGAGATAGAGTG